>APFE031390566.1:12279-117795 GCA_000404065.3 Pinus taeda | reverse complement strand
GATTCGTTCTCCACATTTCACTATTTCAATCCCACTTCTTCACCCCTGTGAGCATCACCCGATGCAATGAGTGCTAAGTGAACTATTCAAAAATCATGAGAAATTAGTCAGTTACGACTACCTCTCATGGAAATGGTCATACGTGAATGACTTACTTAATGCAGTTGAATCCCAAAATGATATCTAAAATTTGATTTTCTGAGAAGAAGGCAACCATCAGTGAACCATTTTGGGATGACCTAGCGGAAAGATCAAAAATTCAGTATGAGACACCTAAAATGAAAATGCAAATAGTAGATTTGATCCCTGATGGAAGTATGCATATACTAACACTGACATATGGGACTCACTATATCATTGTATCATTTTCTGGCCCATTGATGCCGACATATAATGTGTCATGTAATTTTTTCCTTAGATCCACATTGTTGGGCACATCATTATTATTTGTATTAATTTATATTGGTGGGTATGGGAATGCCTCCTCCACCTCATTTGAGATAATGTACTTACCAATAAAAGGATACTTCTATCATATAAGAATCTCCCCCTCCATTCTCAACCATTCCTTGCCTTTCTTTAGCTCTCTCTCTCTCTCTCTCTCTCCTTTAGTATCTTGTGAAAGTGCAACCGACAACATATTTCGGCCATACGATTTTCTCTTAACACTCTTATGTTGGAGGGAAATATATTATCTCCCAAAAATGTCACCTAGCCATTTCTTACTAGGTTGATCGAAATATACCATGTAGGATTAATTTTACCATGATAAAACCCACTTTGATAATAAGAAATAATTTAGTAAGCCATTTTTATAATTATTTGTCATTAAAATCCAAAAAAACCCATGCAAATAATTAAATAAATCATTCTTTATTTGATATTCTTTAGAATAAATTATTAAATCATTATTTGATAATTATTTCTTATCACTTTTGAATTAATCACCTTGAAATAATTAAATAAATCATTATTTATTTAATATTCCTTATTTATTCCATATTTTCCTTTTGAGATAATTGTTAAACCATTATTTAATAATAATTTCAAATTCATATTTTTCTTAATTCTCACAAAGTGATTAATAAATCATTTTTATTTGTTAATTACTTCAACCACTTTCTAAATAAAGATATTTGACCATTTTGAATATATTTTCCCTCTCAAAATATACAATATAATATTCACAATGGCTAGATATCAATTTAGCCAATAATATTTGATTATTTTCTCATTCTTAATCTATTCCAATATTTTGTTATAAGGATAGGGTTTTATCTCCATTCTTCAACATGACCATTTTCATCATCCCCTATTGGGGCCTTCGTTTCACCATTAAGTTGGCAATATGATTCTATAGGTCCATAATTAACGAATTTTCCAATCTCGGCCCCGATATTCATGTGGGTATCCATCCATGGCCTCTATACGTGACGCTTGTTCTAAAGCATCCTGGAGAGTCCCAATCTTCTGTTGCATGTAAGGGGTAAGAGTGCCTTGATGAACTAGTCCCTCTAGTGATTAGGATCTAGGGTGTAAATAAACTTAGCAATAACACCCTTAAATCTTTGCATTAGTTCCCAAGTAGTTTCGCCTTCCTTTTGCTTTATTTCCCATAGCTCCAATAACATTTCTCATCAGTCTAAGGTACTTTGAATTCTTGGATGAATCATCGCTCGATATCATTTACTGTGGGATTTTGGTTCTCTTCTGCCCATTTTATAAACCAACGCAGAGCTCTCTCCCTAAACGTGGTTTAGAATTCAACTGATTTAACATTGTCCAGTGTCTGAGATGTTCTCCATATAGCTTCACAAAGATAGCAGTGTTTTTCTACATCTTCATTTCATCTTCCCACAAATTCAGGGTATCTGGTGAAAGATCCTACCATGTTTACTCGAGTATGTGCCAAGAATATAAATCCTTTGGTTCCAAGCTATTGAGATCCTTGCAATCCTAGATTACTCATACCATGAATTCCCCTGTTATTTATTGTATTGAAACTGGCCTTATATTTCTCATGTACATTGTGTACTCATATCTCTTTAGCTAACTTAGCAATAATATTCTCAGGATTATTGTGAGGCACCAGGGAAAGGTCAAGAGGGATACTACCTATACTTTAGGGATGTTGCTATTGACCTCTTGTGGATGTTTCACCTTTGGTAAATAACCTTCTCATGAAATTACCCATTTCCTCTTCCTGACTACTTGGCATCTGTTCCTCAGCTATCTTTCCAGCAACCTGTAGGGAAGATCCCCTGGTATAACCTTGTATTCTATTTTTCCTATCACAATTCTTATCTTGTCCTACATCCTCTTCTATTCTCTTTCCCTCTTCTGAGCTCTCCGACACCACTCCTACTTGGCGGGCTCCCATTCTTCTCTTCTTCAGAGTCTAAGCCACTCTCGCCTACCACTTGTCAGCTAACAACGCTCTCCTCAGTGCCCTAACATCTATGGCTTTCTGCAATCCTTCTACATCCATTCTTTGAGTAACATCTCTATTCCCCAACTGGTAGCATCCTCCCCTTAGGTCCTTCCACCAGTACTAGGGTTTTACGATACCATCATTGCTATAGAGAAGGGTAGCATCCCTTCTTCTACCATAAACATCTTAATCCATAACGAAACTTACCTCACCAATCTTCCTCTTACCCCTAACTTGAACAATGCTTCCGCCCTTGAAAAGGATTGATAATTCTCAGTGGAAAACATGACTATGTACCCCTCTAATGTAGTTTGTACCCAAAATTCAACTGCCCTTGTCTGTTCATTATCCAATTTTCGGAGTGATCTAAGGTCTGAAGAAGTCTAGTCGTGATGAGCTGACGTCATTCCTTTTGATCAATTTTTCACTTTTAGCATCCTTAACCAATTATACAATTCTTCTGGAAACTTACACCAGAAGATCTTGTATTGGTCACTCACAACATGATCATACAAAGTATCTCTACTTATTTTGGCAATCGGTTGACCCCTTTGAATAGCTTGTTCTACTATAAATTGATCTACTCTTTTATCCCACCAATCCCTAATCTCTTTCTTAAATATCCTTGACACCATATCCCAAACTGATTCTTTTAGCTCTAGGTCCTAGCAACGGAGCCATTTTTTGGCATAAAAGTGACAAGAACTATTCAATTAACTGCTAAAATCAAAACCTAACCCCTTTCTTCTTGCAAGTTTCTCCTTTTCTATTCCTACTACCTCTTGCACTACCAATTCTCGCTCAACTATTTCTTTCTTTGGCTACCTCTCATCTTCCTCTTCCACTCAGTTGCCCTTTCTTTCTACTAACACCTCGCCACAACCATCCCACAACTGCCTATTCTTGTCTTCCTCCCTAGCTATCTTCTCCACCACCTGACCATTGTTGTCGCCACTTGTTTCCCTCTTCTTTTTATCTTCAAAATATTTCAAAATCGAAATGAAGGCCCCAAGGTAAATATCTATATCTATATATATCATATATATATATATATATATATCAATATATATAGATAGATAGATAGATAGATAGATAGATAGGACTAGAAGCTACAAGAACCAGTTTTGGATATGGTGTTGAGGATATTGAAGAAAGAGATTAAGGATTGGTGGGATAAAAGATTAGATCAGTTTATAGCAGAACAAATTATTGAAAGGGGTCAACTGATTTCCAAAAGAAGTAGAGAAACTTTGTATGTTGAGTTTGTGAGTGACCAATATGAGATATTCTAGTGTCAGTTTCCAGAAGAAGTGTATAATTGGTGAAGGAGGTTAAAAGTGCATAATCGATCAGAAGGAACGACATCATCTCATCATGACTGGACTCCTTCAGGCCTTGTATCACTCTGACAATTGGATAACAACCTGACAAGGGTAGTTGAATTTTTGGTACAAACTATAATGGAGGGGTACATAGTCAAGTTTTCAGCAAATAATTATCAATCCTTTTCAAGGGCAGAAGTGGAGTTCAAGTTAGGGGTAAGAGGAAGGTTGGTGAGGGAAGTGTCATTGTGGATTCATATGTTTATGGTGGAAGAAGGGTTGCTACCCTAATCTACAACAACGATGGTAGCATAAAACCCCAGTACTGGGGGAAGGATCTAAGGAGAGGATGCTACCAGTTGGGGAATAGAGATGCTACTGAAGGAATGGATGTAGAAGGATTGCGAAAATCCAAAGACGTTAGGGTGCAGAGGAGAGTGATGTTAGCTGACAAGTGATAAGCGAGAGTGGTTCAGACTCTGAAGAAGAGGAGAATGGGACCCACCAAGTAGGAGCAGTTTCAGGGAGCTTATAAAAGGAAAACAGAATAGAATAGGATGTAGGACAAGATAAGAATGGGGACAGGAAAGACAAAAGCCAAGGTTATTTCGAGGGCTCTTCCTTACAGATTGCAGGAAAGATAGTTGAGGGACATATGTCGAGCAGTCACGAAGAGGAAATGGAAGAGGAAATGGGTAATGTCATGAGAAGGTTATTTACCGAAGGTGAAACATCCACAAGAGGTCAACAACAACATCCCCAAAGTACAAGTAGAATCCATCCCGGTCTCCCCCTGGTGCCTTACAATAATCCTAATAAACTTATTGATAAGTTAGCTAAAGGGATATGAATACACAGCGTACATGAGAAATATAAGCTGAGTTTCGATACAATAAATAACAGGGGAATTAGTGGTATTATTAATATGGGACTGCAATGATCTCAGTAGCTTAGAACTAAAGGAATTGTATTGTTGGTGCCTACTGGAGTAAACATGGCAGAATCTTTCACCAGATACCCTAAATTTGTGGGAAGAGGAAATGAAGACATTGAACAGCATTGGTATCTCTGTGAAGCTATATGGAGAGCGTGTAAGACACTAGGCAATGTTAAATCAGTTGAATTCTAGACCACGTTGAGGGAGAGAGCTCTACATTGGTTTATAAAATGGTCATAACAGAACCAAAATCCCATAGTAGATGATATCAAGTGAGGATTCATGCACGAATTCAAGTACCTTAGACTTACCAGCAAGGGTTATCAAAGCTATGAGAAATCAAGCAAATAGAAGGTAAAACTACCTGGGAACTAATGAAAATATTTAAAGATGCTATTGCTAAGATGAGTTACACCCTATATCCTAATCACCAGAGAGATTGGTTCATCAATGCACTCTTACCCCTTACAAGAACGTTGTTGATGCAACAAAATATTGGGACTCTCCAAGATGCTTTACAACAAGCATCACGTATAGAGGCCATGGATGGATACCCACATGAATATCCCAGGGCAGGATTGTAGGATCCATCAATTATGGGCCTCCAAAATCAGATTTCCAACTTAACGAGAAACTAAAGGATCTAAAACTAGTTCAACCAGCTAGATCCCATGTATGGTGCACACACTACATGGTGGAAGGACATGTTATGAAAAATGTCGAAGGTAATCAGGTATCAACCATTCAAGGGGGATTGTAGGACCATCAAGAGCCTTGCTAATAGTAGGAGTTGCGGCAGTGGGGGCACAAGGACATCTCCTAAGATGGAATAACCAAGAATACTGTGAAATTTGTAGGATGTACGGACATTTACCGTGGATGTGCCCAATACTACAAAAGTACTCAAATGTCCCAAATAAAATCTATTGTGAGTTTTTTCATCTACAATGCATCACATAAACCTATATAAGGCATTGGATGCTTTGCAGAATGGCTAGACAGGTCGATGTTCAGAATCAATGAGTCCAACAAAGGAGGATGAGGAGGAAATGGGAGAAGAGGAAGAGTGGGAGGAAGAGGTCATGTAAGGTTCTATATATATGATCAAGAGGGGCATGCTACGAGGGAATGTCCACTCCCTATTTGACCATGGTGTTCACAATTCCAAATGAATATGCATTCCATGAAGGATTTACTAGAGCTCATCGCAAATTGGGAGGAAATGACTAGAGAGAGGGGCCAACATGATTAACGATGAACCTTGTACAGATGATTCTCTCTGTAATTAATATAAATATAGTTACAAGAGGAGGAAATAAGGCCAAGGAAGATCAAGGTATGGTGGAACCACCCTCGATTGTTAAGGTAGCATCCCCAAAGAATCATAGAGGCCCATGCAACAAAAATAGTATTATCAAGAGGTAGCTAAATTGTTTGAATGGATGACTGAGATAAAGGAGAAGCAAAAAAAGAAAAACCACGTGCTCAACAATTTTCACCTGATAAAAGAATGGTTTAAGTTATTCCTATAGATCGTTGATGACAGTAATGTTGAAAGAATTGCACAAAATTTTAGAAGTGGCATTGCCAAAAAATGAAGAGGAAGGAGAACTACCATCTACCAACTTACTAAAAAAGCATACAAGAAAAGTGTGACAGAATAAAAAGAGAAGCGAAAAGGAATTTTGAATCAATCCTCAGGTTGTAGGATTCTAGATCAAAGACACGATGTTAGACTTGGGGTTGGATGAAAACATTATGCCTTGGAAAACAAGGGAGGCGATGGGGAAGCCACAACTGAAGTATTCACTGATACAATTGAGGATGGCGAATCAGTATTGTATCTTACCTATTTGAAGGTCGGAAAATGCAAAGGTGGATGTGGTGGGAGGAAGGACATACACTGAATTTGAATTAATTAACATAATGGGTGATAAGGACCGATAACCAACACTCCTTGGGATCAAATGGGCCTGTGAAAACTATGTTGTCATTGACGTGAAGAAAGAACTAATGATATTTGAAGCAGAAGGGATGCGTGTGATACAACCCTTGGACCCATATCAAGGATCTAGGCTTATGGAACCTATAGATGACAGGGACGAGCTGGAAATACTACACCAGCTATACACATCAAGAACAGGTGAAAGAAATGATTATATAAATCCTACAGTAGGAGGATCTATCAACTGGAGAAGTATTCAAAGCTTAGAAGCTAGCTCGGAAGCTGTGTGGGATGCATGGCAGCAAGGAGGATACTAACTTGATGCTAGACGTTGCATGAAGATAGGTATGATAAACTAGATAGGGGAAGAGGTAAGTAACTATCCCAAATTCTACGGTATTGAACCAATAAACATTTTCTTAAACAAAGTAGACAAAGAAGTAAGGAAGATTACAAGGTTCCATTGCTAGATATCACGTTACTCGCCACACTGGCAAGGTGGTGGAGGACGCACAACAACATGTTGCATGAATGGGGAACTATAAAGCGATCCATGAGAGAGAGGTTCAGTCAAGAAGAACACCGATCACAAAATAGAGTGAAATATAGAGGCAATTCATATCCTAAGAAGCATTTAAAAGACTGCATAGAAAATTGGGAAAGGGAAAGGATTGTGAAAGAACTTTGGGTGCATGTATTTATACGTACCCTACGTACCATCCCACAAGCTTGGTATGTGCAAGAGGAGATTCATAAGAAAATGGTGGACTGGCATGCCATGGATACCCAGTTCATCAACAGCTTCTCATTCAAGGATGATGATCAATGCATGGCTTAGATATTATATGCTATTAAAAGAATCCTATTCACCATAGGACAATTATGGGAAGGTTGTGTTGATGAAAATTTCTTACAGTATCTTTATGGCACAGGTTCTCCAGAATATATGGCCTGCAACAAGGTAGATGCAAAGCCAAATCAGGATGGTTTAGAAGGATTGAGACATGTGACCTTTGAGGAAATAGAAGGGGAAAGGGATATATAAGAAAATCTCGCAGGATAAGTTACACATATACTATCGATGAAATTGAGAAAATAGAATATTGGAATGGAGGATAAACCAAAAATGGCATCTGTGGGGGCTATTGGAATTTGGGATGAACAGACAAAAAAGGATATCTTTGAACTGTTGCAGGAATATCAATACTTGTTCCCAGTGTCGGTAGCTAATCTAAAAGGGATAGAAGGGGACATAGGAGAGATGAATATTGTTCTAAAACTAGATGCTCATCTAGTAAAGCACATGTCGTATAGGTTAAACCCCAGAGTGAAAGAAAATATTAAGAGGGAGATCAAGAAAATGCTAGAAGCTGGGATTATATTTCCAGTAGATGAAGCAGAATGGATCAGTCCAATAGTCATATAGAACAAGAAAGATGAAACAAAGATCAGATTCTATGTTGATTATCGAAGTCTGAACAATGCATTTGTGCATGATCCCTTCCCAACACCCTTTAGCGATGAAGTCGTGGAAAATGTAGCGGGGAATTAGGAAAATTGATTCACTGATGGATTCTTAGGCTATCATCAAGTTTGAATAGTGGAAGAGGAAAAGAGGAAGAGAACATTCACCACCGAATGGGGGTCATATGCTTACCATGTAATGTCATTCGGGTTGATAAATGCACTTGTTGTCTTCTCAAGAATTTTTATGGCTGCATTCAGAGACTATATTCACATGTTCTTGGAAGTGTACATGGATGACTAGATAGTATACAATATGTTGAAGAAACACACAAGCTTACTAAGGGTCATGTTTGAAAGATGTTGACAGTTGCAAATTTCCTTGAATCTAAAGAAGTGCATTTTTGCAGTTCCATTTGGACCATCGTTGGGCCACATTGTGTGTAAAGACAGAGTATGTGTAGACCCTGCAAACGTTGTTGCAATCATTACCATGGAACCACCACACAATTTAAAGCAACTAAGTTCCGCTTTGGGCCACGCAAGGTATTACCAACATTTCATCATAAACTATGCATTAATTACAGCCCCGATGGAGAAATTACCGAAAAGGATAGAAGCATTCACTCGGTCAGAAGATTGTCAAGCAACATTCAATAAGCTAAAAGAGAAACTGGTAAGCACTCATATCCTTTTGTACCTAGATTGGAACAAGACATTCCATGTACATATTGATACATCAAGGATCATACTAGGCGTAGTATTAGCGCAACCAGGTGAAAGAAATATGGATCACCCAATGTATTGTCAACTACAGAAAGGAACTATATGATAATAAAGAGGGAGGCACTAACCATGTTTTACTCTCTGCAAAAATTCAAGCATTATCTATTGGTAGAACCATTTAAATTTTTCATATATCATTCAGTACTAAAGTATTTAATGAACAAAGTAATGTTAGAAGGCATAATATGTCGTTGGTTATTACTCTTACAAGAATTCACATTCGAGGTAATCATCAAACCTGGAAGGTTGAATGTGGGGCTAGACCATCTGTCATGATTGGATACTGGAGAGAATGAAGGGTCATTAGATGATCAGCTACCTGATGCCAACTTATTCAGAATAGAGGTAATTCCAGACTACTTATAAGAAATTATTGGGCTATTAACAACAGCGCACTACTCGAAGGAGTATACACCAACACAAAAATATTTCCTTAGAGAACTCATCTAGAACTGGTTTGGGTATTCTCTTCATCGACCTGATTGTATCTAGCATCAGCTCATACCATTCAGTGATAGCTACCTCATTAATTTCTTTGCTTCTCGGGTCTCTCAAAGCTCTCAATGGCTCATACCAGAGCGCTAATGGTTGTCCTTCAGTAATCTGCATCCTCTCCCTTCACCCTGGTGGTTGCCACTTCCACATTTCCAGAGTCATCAATATGTATCCAAACAAAAAATTGGTACTCCACTTGTAGATATTTTCATAGGCCTTGAAGAGCTCATTTAGTATGAAAGCGAACCAATTGAGTATTTCTCCATTACAACATTGCTCCACAACCAAAATTGCATCCAAAATGTACTCATTTCTTACGAAGTGTCTCATTGTTTTTCCTGCCATGATTTAGCAAGCAAAACTTATCTCAAATTTTCTAATCAGGTCAATCTTGGCACCCCTTCCCCCGTGCTTTGTTCCATATTTTGAATAATAATCATCTTCTCTCTGCTTCTTTACTCTTTTTGTTCCTACCTGGAACATTGTGTTCACTGCATTCCCTCCTATTGATAATCATATGAGATGATGTATATCATCTACGTGAATTGGGGGTTCCTTGTCGAGCCACAGTTCTACTGGCTAGTAGCTTTGTGCACTGCATTGCAACTAGTTGAGTGCTGAAGACGGGTAAACTTCTCAAATTGATCAGTCTAGACATTTGTAAACCTTTGAAATATTCTTTGACTCTGGTTGTTCTTGTGCCATCTTTGTTCTGAATTTCCTATGTATAGACCTCCCTTTTCGGCATTGGAAACAAGAAATAATCAGTAAGATCATTGTCAACCAAGTAGCTTTGTCATATTTTCCATATAGATTTTCTAGTAGGACAATTCTCTCATCGAGTTTGTAATCTCATCTCATAGCATTTGAGCTCCCACTTGAGTTCAAACATTTTTTATACCCATTGCACATAACATATTGAGAGAGAGAAGCACATTTCTGAAGCACAAGGTCAAGAAGGACCCATCCCATGAAGGGGAATCTATAGACCCAAGTTTATAAGTTCTCCTCACTAGGTGTATCATTTTGATTAATAAAAGTTTCTTAATCATACTATCCATTTGGTTGCTACACTTTTACTTTTCTTGTTATATGCTTATATTTGCATACTATATTTCGTTGTGGTGTTTTTCTTATGTTTTGTTGGAGATATGAAGTGTAGAAGTAAGCAAATTTTGTTGTTATGGTATAAGTCGCCTATAACTCAAGGGATTTTTGCTCATTTGCAGAAAAAATTTACACTAAAAGGTTGTATGGGTAGAACGGGAGAATCCAAAAAGTGTCCACTAGTTGTTAGTGACGGTTGTTTGAGTAGTGATGATTGAGTGAGGGCTTGTGTGCTTTGGAATATTTTGGATCCCTAAGGGATGGTCTATGATGGAAAGAGAGAGTTTTCATTATGATTTTTATGTTGGGGATTAATAAAAGTTGTGGTCGCCTATGGAACTGTAAAAAATTGCTTTGGGGTTGTTGATGTGTCTAATGAGCCTATACTGTACCAAAGCATCCAAATACTCCACAGAGGAGCAATGATTCAAAGGATGGATCCATAACACTACACAATAAGAAGAGACTATGACAGGGTGAACATGAGCACAATGGTAATGTCGTCCTCCTCATCAACTACTCTTGAAAAAAAAACTTGTTGTGGTATTCATCTTTCATCGACTCTTCTTGAGAAAAGCTTATCATAAACCAAGCTCAATGCTCAAGCTCCTGTGTTTTTCCCTAGAGTCAAGCTACCATTAATTCGAAGGATCAATTCTACCAAGATTTACTAAACTTCCATTACTAGAGAAAAATATTTAGCGGGAAGTATTGGTGTTTGAAGCGAAGAGCATGGCTTCCCCCAATCATTCCTCGGAGGTCCTTCTCACTAGGAATTGAGAAAAGAGGAAAACAAAAAGCCTTGTTAGAAATTATTTAATGGTGGAAAATTCCTTAAGGACATGTTCACAACTGGTTGTAAGTGAAAATGGGAAGAAAGTGAGGAAACTTCACTCGTTGAGCAATTTTTACATTAAGGAGGTGTATTTCCGCACTGTTGTTAGTGAACATCTGCTAAATGATTACTCTATCCAAAATCTAGAGAATCACTTGGCAAGGTAAATCATGTGCATGTTTTGTAACCTAAAAGATATGATTATAGATAGTGGAACAAATTTCATGCCTAGTAGAATGACATATTGAAGAGAAGTTGGGATGATGGAGCGCATTTTGGAGGAGAGACTCTGTTATATAATAGAGCACACAGAGAAGTGTGGACACAAAAACATGTTGTGAAAGGGAATGGACACTTGATCAATGAGACCATGCAGTGATAAGGATCTTGACATAATGACAAGAAGCTTGACATTTTTTTTGTAACCATATGTGTTTCTGGGAAAACTAGTATTCCTAAAGAATTCTATCCCTATAGGTTTGGCAGCTACCCTAGAAACAACAATTTAAAGAAATTTAACGATTTCTTCTATGTGTAACACATAAGAGAAAGATAATGGAACCAACCTGGAACTTCCTCTTAATACCTTTCTTGATCTCTCTCCCCATACTTAACACACTTGGAGAGTACCTGCACAAGTACAACAACAAAGAACCATCAAAGCATTGTGATCTATTACAACATAAACATTATAGAATCAGATATATAATGAACAAATGGTAGCATTCACAAATGACAACATTCACAATTGCACAATGATATGGAAGAAAAGTTGAAGAACGTTATTAATAGAAAGAAGAATTACAACCCATTTGTTTGATCCAGCATCATCCTCCCAGCTTCAATCCTTCTTCACCTCATGAAATAGCAAGATCACTCCAACAATACAATGCTCTTTCCTCAATTACAAACTATCAACACTTCCTTGCAATTCACAATATTCCAGCCTCTAGATCTCTTAAATGAGGGATCCATTTATAGATGTGTGCAAGGGTGTGACTCATCCATGGGGTTTGATTAGTGTCATTCCACTTGTTACAATGGGTTCCACAAGATAAGGGATTGGAGATTTCTTAGATCCCTTATTCATCCTTGGGCGAATTCAGAGAGGCAAGTGGCATAGGAGAAAGTTCTGGAAGATTTCATGAACAATCAATTGACAAATATCCCAGACACTTGTCCATCCTCACCCATCGCACCCTATAGAAGGCCTAAACAGTATACATCGCACCCTGGCAGTGTACAACTCAGTATGCATCGTACTTTGCTAGTGGAGAAGTCAGTATGGTTCAATTTAGGCAGTTTTTGGATGGTTTCTTAGATGGAAATTTTGGGGAATGATGTATTTAGAAGACTATTTTCCTTTAGGGTATGAAAGAACTATTTTAGGGGTTGATGAGCCCTAATACATCAACATATAAGTTTGGGGTTGATGAGCCCAAATATGTCTATAACAATATGCTGCATGTTTTCACCAGTTTGATGCCCAAATGTCAAGCAGAGAAAATTCCACGCCAAACTTTAGAGGGCCAAGTCACTATTTGGTTCAATTAGAAATCCATGGTCAAGACTAGTGCCCAGAAATGCATCCAGGTTGAAAGCACTAGGGTTTAGAGTATAAACATATCTAGGTCAAGAGCACAAGTTTGAAGACTAAAGAATGATGTTGAAGATGATGGGAAGAATAAAATGCATATTTGTTTTTACTGGGCATGGAATTTTCTTTGGGGAGCCACATCTCATAACATAAAGAACCCATAAATTTGTAAAACAATGTTTTAATTTTTCTGTATAGTCATGTTGTATTTCATGCTAATTTTTTTATTTTCTTTTACAAAGAAATTGTGCATCACATAAATAAAATTTGGGACATAGTATATGTACATTCTTTATTAACACACCCACTAGTGTCGCTAGCTAGTCCTATGAAAACCAATTGGAAAATTTCTCTTTCAGATGCCCTGGAATAACAAACAATGAGAGGCATTGTTTTATAGCTAAATACTCCAACTCGATAGAAGAAGAGAAATCCAACAACATGTGAAAGTGTTAGAGGATAGAGCATCTAATTAGGTAAAATAGACACATACAATGGAATAAAGGAGAATAGTAGAAAAGTGAATGTAGGTTGTAGTAGAAGAAAACAAAGAATATCAACAAAGAAGAGAGTGGGACCTTGTGAGAAAAGGCTGGGATGCCCATGAAAGTAGATGAGAGATGGGGTCTTGTGAGCAGGAAGCTAGGACACCCATAGAAAGAGGAAGGGTTATGCAAAGAGGGAGCACAACGTCGAGAATAGGATTAAGGAGAAACATGCACTTCAACATTTATAGGTGGACTAGGCTAATTCAACAACAATGCAAGTGGATGTGGCTGTCTAACTAGACCTAGCTTTGGATGCACAAAGATTTGCGCTGGAGACCTATTGGAGCCCATGTGTGGATTGGGTTAATTAAAAAATTGCATGTGAAATTTTCTTGCAAAAGTTAAATGTAAAAAGGAATTAAAAATACATGAAAATGTGAATTCGCATGGGATGTAAATGAAATGGAATGTAAATTCCATGTAAGATGAATTTTATTTGGTGGGAGAATTAGTTGTTAGATACTTTTATTAAAATATTCCCTCTTAGGTTTAGGGATAGGGGTTTTTTATGGCATGTTGAATGATAATTGGGAGTCTTTATTTTTATTAGAGGGTTACATAGGGTCCTGGAGTGTCAAAGGAGCTATAGAAGCTATGGAGGCACCCTGTCGCCATTGTAGGGATGGTAGCATATTATGTAAATATGCTATTGTTAATAGAGGAATCCATATTTTAGTTTATGTGTTTATTTCTATTATGTCTTATGTGAATCAGTATGTATGTGGGAACTTACTGCTTTGAGTTTTTGTTAGCTTCATTTTACTATTTGTGTATGTTTTTGAGTTAAATTTTGTACTGATGTTTCTTCTTATTAGATTTCCTAACCAGAGGGTAAAAGCATTTTCCCAACACGTGGCAATATTTTAATTGGGAAAACATTTTTTTAGAAGGGCTATCTCTAAGGAGTTCTTGCTAAGAATAGTTTCTGACAAATAAGGAGTTATCAACATGAATAGTTTCTTTTGAGTCCTTGGTTTTCACCAAGAACCAATTTCTGTTGAGAATAGAGTTTCCTCTTAAGAGGTTAGCTCTAGAGTGATGTGGACCTCAGAACCTTAGGGCTTAGAATTAAGAGCTTAGTGCAACAAATTTTTCTCTCTCATGCTTTCTTCTGGGAGGATTATAGTCGGGGTTTCATGGAAGGAAGAGACCTAAGTTGTTGTTGTTTCCTATTAAGAGAGAACACATGGAGAGAGGTCACTAGTGCACTTAATAAGGAAAGGAGTATAAATAGGTCAAAATCTAGCACCTCATTTCCAAGTGGAAGTAAGAAGGTTGAGTAAGATAGTCATGTGTGCACTACATGGGGACTACGTTGTGGGTTGATGACATGGAACTAAATTTTAAATGGCCATAATCTTCAATCAGGATGTCAGTTTAGGAAAAAAATGATATCACCTAAATCATCTCGACGAGATTAATGCAACATGGCACTAAATTTTAAATAGTCATAACTTTCAATCGAGAGGCCAATTTGGGACAAAATTTATATAAATAGAATCATTTCAACGAGACGAAAACAACCATGTCATATATTTAAGTTTTTAAATAAGTGAAAAAATATTGAAAATTTTAGACCACGTCTCCATAATAACACCTTGAACCTTTGGTGAACATAGTAATTACCTCCTTTGAACATGTGCTTTCATGGGAATTAGGAGGGTGTGCATTGCGGAGTGGTATCAAAGCATATAGGTTCAACACTTGGACTAGATGGGCTCTATCACGGGAAAGTAAAAACATAGTTCCTATAATGGAGTTGCATATTGAATTTTAGAAAATTAATAAAACAAATATTTAGATGTTAAAATATGGTTAGTAATTGGTTGATTCCATGCATAATAGATATTGTTACCTTTTGATTTAATTATGTAGTGTGGTACTAATGTTTAATATGATCTTATGGTTATTTATGTTCTAACATGGATTGTTCTTGTAGCTAGCTTACCATAGTAGCTCCTTAAAAGCAAGATCAAGGGCATGATTTCATCATCTATTTATATTATGATGTAACTAACATTCTGTGTGAATGACAACATATTGCAAGCAACAAGGGATAGTGAGAAAAAAGAAATGGTGAAGTATAACTCTGATCAATCACAAAATGGATATGAATCATTAAGGGAATTTTGAGGTCTAAAATGGGCCTCCTAAGGAAATTATAAACTAATAGTGGAAAGAATAAAATAAGATTAGATTACACCATCAAATTTTAGAGGGGAAAAAGAAAAAACTATTTTTTCAACTCTTATTTTCAACTTATGTCCCTATGGGTTTACTCAAATATCAAGCGACAACACTTGTTGGATGAAGAATTTGATTCCTTATCCAAGGAGTACCCATGTTCCATACTTTTGATGGACCTCGCTATAAGAAAAATGAGAAATACATGAAAAAATTGATTGCAATCATGTTTTTCATGTATTTTTCATTTTTCATGTAGCAGGGTCCATCGAAAGTATGCAACATGGGTGCGCCTTGGATGAGGAATTAAATTTTGCATAAAATTTGTAATCTTGCTCGAAATTTGATTAAAACCCTAAGGAGATAAGTTGAAAATATGAGTTGAAATAGTAGTTTTATTATTATTTTTATCCTTTTACTTTTTATTCCAAAAATGGTGAATCATCCCCCATGGTTGATATCATCATATTGAATCCTATTAGTTATTATAAAGTTTATTTTGGTTGTATATTTTTCCTAGGAGGCCCATTTTAGACCTCAAAATTCCCCTAATGAAGCAAGGATAGTTGAAGAAGAAAGATCAATGGGCCAAGGGGGAGGAGAAAACTCTCTTGACTTAATGGATACCTTGAGGAGCCTAAGGGCTAATATTAGGAGTTGTAAAGAAGATAATGAAAGGTTGGTGAGGGCTCATGAAAGGAAAGTTGAGGTGAATGAAGTCATACTACAAAGCCTCTTAGACTTGCAAAGACAAAGAAGTATGAGTTGGGGGATAGTCATAGAGATAAGCAGAGCTCTTTAGGATCATATGAGAGAACAAATGGGGTTGATGATAGCAGGTCTAGGAAAAGGCACAGAGGGGAAATTGAAGACATTGTGAGAGGGAATGCACCATTGAGTACCCTAAAGAGAATAACTAACACTCACGTAATAATTCTATTAGACTTTCTAGTTCTACTACTAAGAGGCATCACCATTCTTATCATCATCATCATCATCATAAAAGAAGGAGAAAAATGGAATATATGCCAAAGGAACTCAAGAAAGAAAACCACCCACATTTGGTGGCGAGATGAAGAAATATGAAGATGTAGAAGCTTGGATGCTTGGAATGAACAAGTTCTTCATATTTCATGGTTTTCTTGAGAGCATGTAGCCACTGACCATTTGAAAGTAAAAGCATATATATGGTGGGAAGAATTGAAGAATTTCAATGGCACAACTGAAGACGGGTTAACCTAAAATGAATCTGAAAACCTCTTCAAGGATAAATATCTATCAAATAGCTAATATGATAGCAAGGAAAAGCAATTTTATGAGCACAAGCTAGGATGAATGATAGATGAAGAATACACCATGAAGTTTTTGGAATTACTGAGATATGTACCATATCTAAAGCATGAGAAGGAAATTGTACAAAGATTCATAAGTGGGTTTCCTCTATAATTTCAACAATGAATTGAAATGCACAAGCCTCAATCTTTAAATAATGCCTTTAAAACTTTGAAGCACTTCTATGAGAAATCCAAACAAATACCAGACTTGAATGGTGATTGAAAGGCAAGGAGTAGCAGTAAGGATAAGAATACATGGCCCATGAAAACTGTAGATAAGAAAGAAGGTGTGGGCATAGTTATTTGAAGTTGACCACAATATAAATTTGGTTTCTATGATAAAGGTTGTGCACACCATCATTGAGAGAGAAACATGCAGTTGAGGCTAAGGAACCATTGCATTAGTGAACATCTAGAGAAAACCACCAAAAAATATATTTCTCACATCAAAAAGGAACAAGAACATAAATTTGTAGTGCTCAGGGGATCCACACTATAGGAGAGGTAGCACAAAGCCTACCCAAAAATTATTCAATGGTTCAAAATCGTCAATAAAACCACCAAGCATCTATAACTAAGATGGAAGGTAAGATTTGCAATCAAGTTAATTCTATTTTGAATGATCCCAATTCTATCTATAGCTATGTTAGTCTGGAGCTTGTGGAAAAATGCCAGTTGGCCATCAAAGCACATGTAGGACCATGGTTGGTTCATTTGTAAATAGGGACGAAAAGAAGAGTTGATCACTAAGTGAAATCATGTGTGTTTGATCTCAATGAAGTTCCAACAATAGGGCATTTTAATTCGCTACCATTGGGTGCACACAACATGTTTTTGGGAATGGATTGGTTGTACAAACATAAGACCAAAGTCAATTTCTATGAGAAGGAAATTGAATAGATTAGCATGGAGAAAGGAGAATTTTATGGGGAAAGCAAAAGCCTATTTCAGTTAGGCTTATAATTACAATGTCAGCTAAGAGAAGCAACGAGAAAGGTTTCCATTTATTTGTTGTGCACATTTCCAGCAATGGAAAAGCCAATAACAATGCTAAAGAAGAGGAAAGTTAACTGCTAAAGAGATCTTCCATGTTTCAACAATATGAAAATGTATCCCCAGTAGAAGTTCTAGAATTACCTCCTCACAGAGAGGTATATTTTTTTGATTGAGTTAATGCTTGGAGTAACAACAACATCCAAGGCACCATTTAGGATTGGTACACTTGAACTAGTCGAACCAAAATTACAACTTAAAAAAATGTTGGATAAATGCTATATAATTCCAAGCATGTCTTCACGGGGAACACCAATCCTATTTGTGAATAAAAAGGATGGCACACTTATATTATGCATAGATTATAAGCATTTAAATAAAGTGAACGTCAAGAGTAGGTATCTGTGGTTTTGAATTGATGATTATTTTAATAGTTGAGAGGAGCAATGGTCTTATCCAAGATCACTTTTAGGTTAGGGTATCATCAAGTGTGCATCAAGGAAGAAGGTATTTAGAATGCCACATTTTGGACTAGATACGAGCATTGAGAGTTTGTGGTGGTTCACTTTGGGCTTACTAAGTCCCCTACCACTTTCATGTGTTTAATGAACAATGTGTTGCATCATAATTTGGACAATTTTGTGATTGTATTTATTGATGGCATAATAGTATACTCAAGGACTGAAGAAGAACATGAAATAAACCTAGTTGTAGTGCTACAGTTACTAAGGGAAAACAAACTTTATGAAAATCTTAGTAAGTGTGAATTATTCAGTCGCAAATACATTATTTGAGGTACAACATCTCCAAGGAGGGCATATCAATTCATATGGAAAAGATCAAAGCAATAATGAAATTTCCAACACCAAAGATTGTGAATAAAATTAGATCGTTCATGGGGTTGGAAGGCTACTGTAGTGTATTCATCACAAAATTCTCCAGGATAGGCTACCCTATGACATCCTTGTTGAGGAAAGTAAAGAAATTCAAATGGAGCAATGAATTTGCATTGATATTTGAGTAGTTAAAGTAATTTCTCACTAATGCAACAGTGTTCAAAATTTCAAATCTAGATAGTAATTTTGTGGTTTGTAAAAATTCCTACAAGGAGGGTCTTGGTGGAATATTGATGTAGGAGGGAAAGGTAGTTTTCTATGGTCTCTAGAAGTTAAATGAAAATGATCCAAACTATGTGACTCATGATATAGAGCTAGCTACCATTATTCATGCGGTAAAGATGTGGAGGCATTGCCTCTTTGGCAGAAGATTCATGCTCATAACAGACCACAAAGGACTCAAGTATTTGTTTAAGAAATCTAAGTTGAACACAAGAAAAGATAGGTGGTTCTCTATACATAGATAGCTTGGATTTGAGATGAAGTATATGAAGGGAAAGGAAAATAGGGTTTTTGATGCACTTGGTAGACAAATTCAATTAGATCATGTGATAGCCATAAGTTCTTATGGGATTATCCTAGGATAATAGGTCAAAATTGCAGGACAAAATGATGATAGATATCAAAAAATAAAATAGAGGCTACAATACGGTAGCACGGTAGGAAAGGATGAGGAGTATCATCTTATAGTTGATGGGCTAGTTAGATTCAAGAGTAGAATCTATGTGTCAAAAAATGCTTATTTGATGAGGCTCATAATGAGAGAGTTTCATCTTAAGTTATATTCTGACCACCTAAGATACCAAAATACTCTCACGACCATTATTTTTCTTTTATTATTCACCCAATTTGAAAAGAGAAGTGGTTTATTTCATTTCTAAATGCATGGAGTGTCAGCTAGTGAAGTCTAAGTGTAAGTATCCAACAACTCTATTTCAACGCATTCTTATTTTAGAATGAATGTAGGAGGTGATCTCCATGGATTTTATTACTGGGGTTCCAAGAAAATCTAGGTAGGATGATGGAATTATGGTTGTCATTGGTAAGATGAGAAAAGTGGTTCATTTTGTAGTGGTCAAATCCACCAACTTAACTAGTGAGGTGGCTCAAACCTTTGTAATGGAGATTGTAAGGTTGCATGGAGTTCTCAATAAGAGTATAGATTCCAAGTTGGCTTCAAGGTTTTGGAATGAACGATTTGTACGTTTGGGGATAGAGATGGCCTTTAGTACATATTATGATCGAGATACAAATGGGAAACCAAGAAAACAAATAGAATCATTGAAGACATGTTGAGGATGTATCTAATGCACCATCCTAAGAAGTGTGAAGAGCATCTTCCACTTATAGAGTTTTCCTACAACAATGGGTACCAGGATGTTGAAAATAGCAACAAGAAATGTTAAAAACAGAATCCAGAAATTCCAATTTAATTTGTGCTTGAATTAAATTGTCAATTAAAATTATAATTCTTTTCTCATAGAAACTTATAATACTTAACTAAGTTAAGTTGAATTAGTTAACTTAGGAATTTTGAGTTGTAAGTCTTTTGGAAGTCATGTATATGCTCTCCCTAAGTTTTAGTGATCAAGGATGAGTTTAGTTGTGAGTTGTAATTAGATAACTCAATTTACTGAGTTATGTTTAGTTAAATCAGTTCCAAATTGTTTTTGGAACTAATAGAGAGTTCAAATTCAGTTGATGCCCTAGTGCATCCACAAGTTTCACTGTAGTTAACTGAAGATTCCCTCATCAGAAACTCATGCATGTAGATTCTGAGAAAGACCTAATTGAGACTAGAGTGCAAGGACACTGTAATATTAGTTGTATGATTTACTGAGTTGTAAATATCATGCATGCAATTAGGAAGAGGGCCTAATGGATTGGGCATTTTTGAGGAATGATTTCCCACATTAAATATGGGTTAATTATGGGCTTGAAGAGTAGCAGAAGAGGCTAGAGATAGGCTTCAACCTACTTGTGAGCAGTGTGATTGATCATACTGAGTTTAGGAATTGTTCTTATGAGAACAAGCATTGTATTATCATCTTGGACTTCTAATTAATGAAACATATATAATAGGGGTTTTGAGTTGTGGCTTTCACTGAATAAATATTCTGTTTGGTGCTATTGATTTATCTTTTTCTTGTTCATATTTTTTTCATTGAGCTATTGGCTTCCGCTGGTTGAAAGTAGAAGTAGATTCTTGTCATGTGCTTTAGTAAATTGCATAAGCTTGTGAATCTACAATAAATTCTACATGGTATCAGAGCTGAGAAAAGTATACCAGAGGAGATTTCAAAGTTTTGAGTTTAGGGTTATAGGTAAAATTCGAATTTGAATTTCATACTTCAGGATTCGTAGATGATGTTCTATGGTTTTTGGCTAAAGTATACCTTGAAAGGAAGCTCAAATTATGTAGCATGGAAGGGAAAGATGGAGGCCGTGTTGGAGGGTAATGGCTTGAAGGAATTCATTGATTAGGGCATTCCTAAGACACTAGCATCAGATGCTCAAAATCTGGCTAAATAGAACTGTGTGGAAAGGGCGAGGCAGATAATCCTTGAGGGATTTAGAGACCACATTTTCTTGAGTCTCCATCAAAAGGAAACTTTGCATGCTATGTGAAAATCACTAAAGGACCTTTTCTAGAACAACAGTGACAATGGGAAGTTGGAACTAAAATATAGACTTCGAAAAATAAAGAGGGAGGTGGGAGACTCAATTCAAAATTACTTGACCAAGTTCACTAATTGTCGAGATGAACTTAGAAATGTTGGAATGACTATTTTTGACGATGATATGTTGAGCCTAGCTCTTCTAGGACTTCCCAAGTGTTGGCATAGTTATCATAACTCTATCAATGGGAGGGAGAAGCTGCTAGATTGGGAATGGATGTGGTCATATTAGATGCAAGAGGAGATTAGGTGGAACACCAAAGATGTGGCCTCTTCCAAGGAAGTGGAAGAGGATTTTTCCTTAGCAAGAAAGGCAGAGAAGGCCAAGGTAAAGAAGTCCAAAGGTGAGGTGGGCGGCAAGAAGATTGATTTGTTGAAAGTCAAGTGTTGTCACTGTCACGAGTATGGACATTATGCCACAAATTGCCCACAGAAGAAAGCAAGCAAGAAGGAGCCTGCAGTAGAGGAAGCAGGTGAAGCTCAAGCTTCAACATTCAAAATTTATTTCACTTTCATTGCATGCATGGCCAACACTATCATGGGAGGCATTTGGTATCTTGATAGTGGTGCCTCGTTCCATATGATGGGGAATACAGATCTCTTTAGTGATTTTGAAGATAAATACTTCGAGAAGAGCATAGAGTTTGGAGAGGACGGGAGGTATAGTGCTACTGGATTAGGAACAATTACTTTTCAGAGGGAGTCTAAACACCCTCTCAGAATCACAGATGTGATGTATGTTGCAGGGTTAAAGAATAATCTTGTTTCAGTTGCCGTATTGGAAGACTGTGGATATGATTTTTAGTAAGGGAAAGGTTTTCCTTAGACACATCGCCATAAGACAGGTGAAACAGATCAGTGCATGGGTTAAGAAGCTATATGCTCTTGAGGTTCAAGATTCATGCAAAATCTTGAGGAGCAAGGAAAAAGTTACAAACTCAGAAGCTAAGAGGGACAGTAAATTACCTCTCCACATGCAACCCCATAGGAAGTAGGCTCAGAAGCAACTTCAGCAAGTTGTGGACCAATCACAACTAGACAAGTTTAGAGGAGGCTAAGTGGAGGCATCCACTCATGTAGAGACCTCCAGAGGGTTGAAATTTCAAGGAAAGTGGGAAGAGGGATCACATGAAGCCATATGTCGAGGTGTGAAGTGGGGTGATGTGAAGTGCTAGTCCCAAGAGGGCTAAAATTGGATAGGATTCATTGAGTGTTTTTATCTCATGGATCATACCTTGCTATGGGAGCCCAAAGTACATAGTAGCAGGAGGAATTAATGGCGATTGATGAAGTTAGAGGTCATATTGATAGAGGCTAGAGCAGTCTGATATTGAGTGTAGAGAAGGGTTGAAAATAGTGCTGAAAGGAAGAATCAATAGAAGCACAAATTTTTCAGTAGACAGAGTCAATAACAGTCATAGAATTTGATGACAGATGCATCATACTGATTCAGGTTGGATGCTTTTTGTTTCTACAATTATTGTAGAAACAACACTAGAGAGAAGTGTTGCTTGCAGAACATTCCAAAGGTTCGAGATTGGGATAGAGTTGAATTCCTTTCTTGATGAGAGGGAGTGTTGAAAATAGAAACAAGAAATGTTAAAAATAGAATCCAGAAATTCCAATTTAATTTGTCCTTGAATTAAATTGTGAATTAAAATTGTAATTATTTTCTCATAGAAACTTGTAATGGTTAACTAAGTTAACTTGACTTAGTTAAATTATAAATTTCAAGTTTGAAGTATTTTGGAACTCTTTTATATGTTCTCCCTAAGTTTTTAGGGGTCCAGAATGAGATTAATTATGAGTTATAATTAGATAACCCAGTTCACTGAGTTATGTTCAGTTAAATTAGTTCCAAATGATTTGTGGAACTAATAGAGAGTTAACAATCAGTTTGTGCACTAATGCTTTTACAATTGTCACTCTAGTTAACTGAAGATTCCCTCATCATAAAATCATGCATGTCAATTCTGACAAAGACGTAGTTGAGAATAAAGTGCAGGGACAATGTATTATCAATTGTATGATTTACTGAGTTGTAAATATCATGCATGCAATTAGGAAGAGGACCTAATGGATTTTGCAGTTTTTAGGAAGGCTTTCCCACATTCAATATGGGTTAATTCTCAAAGGAACAGTGCAAGGAATCAGGGGCTTGGAGAGCATTGGAAAATGCTAGAGATTGGCTTGAGCTTGCTTGTGAGTAGTTAGGTTGATCATATTGAGTGTTGGGATTGTTGTTGTGATAACAAGGGATGTATTATCATCTTGGATTTCTGATTAATGCAATATAGGTAGTAGGGGTTTTGAGTTGTGGCTTTCCCCATATACATATTGTGTTATGTTCCATTGATTTATATTCTTCTTGTTCATATTGTTTTCATCGATCTATTGTCTTTTACTGGTTGAAATAGAACTGTGCTTTAGTAAATTGCATGAGCTTGTGAATATACAAGAAATTCCACATAGGAATCTATAAAGATGATCCCACTCGAGGCACTTTATGGGAGGTGTTTCAATACTCCTATTAGCTAGATTGATCTAGTGAATAGGGTCCTTATCGAGCTTCATATGCTAAAATAAATGGAGCAAGAAATGTAGGTAATCAGGAAGAATTTAAAGGTGGAACAATACATGCAGAGAATCTATGTGGATCAACATAGGGTGCATAAATATCTCCAATTTGGGGAACACGTTAACATGAGAGTTAGACCCAAGTAAATTTCCTTTATGGTTGGATCATGTATCAAGTTGACAATGCGGTTCTATGGGCCTTTCAAAATACTTGAGAAAATAGGGTTACCAACATATAGGCTTGCCTTACCTTCGTCAGGAAAATCCCATGATGTTTTCCATGCTTCTTTTCTTAAAATATATGTACAAGCTTCCAGTGATGTGATTGATTGGTCTGTGCTACATGTGGAAATAGAGGGAGGGCTCTAGCTAGATCCACTATGAATTCTAGATCGAAAGAGTCTCACACTCTGAAACCGAGCAATAGAGCAAGTCAAAGAATAGTGGAGGAACCTTGGGCCTAAGGAAGCTACTTGGGAAATAGATAATAGAATGTGGGTATCATATCCTTTTTTCTTTGTTGGTTGAAAAAAATGTATATACTAAGTAAATATTGTATAGAGTTGCCTATATGAAGCTCCATAGACAGTAGTTTGTTTCTAAGTATGTTATTTATGGTGTATATGGACAAAGAACATTAAGGATAGTGTTCCTTAAAGGGGGAGGGGTTCTTGATAACATTGGTTACATTTTTCTTATGAATTCCATGTAAACATATTTCATGTATTTTTATTTTTAAATCAAAATGGGTTGAGCAAGGGACACAGATTCCAGGAACTAAGGATGGTTACTTGCTTGGATATTGAGTTTCCTTGTAATAGGAAATTATGGATAGTTTCATATAAACCATTAAATGTTGTTTGGTAAATTTTAATGGATTATCATGCTATAATTAAATGGGTTGAAGAAAAATTACACAAACCATACTTTCCTTGGAGGAATGGACAAGAAAAATTGACAAAAATTAAGAAAATGATGAGTTATGTAGGCAGCTAGATAAAATGAGGAGGTCAATGACTGTAGAAAAAGGTTTTCTCAAGGAAGGAATAGAGAGAAGAATAAGAATATAATTCACACCAGAGGAAGGGGGATGGATAATAAGGATTGCAGAAAAATGCCTTTTCTTGGAAAATAGAAAATAGGCCATGGACATACATTGGTCTTAAAATTATTGATGACTTCTATAGTAATGAGGGGAGGCCCTAGTCAATTTATAAGTCTCATATAAGCTACTCATAGCTTTAGTTGAGTAAAAATAGTACAAAAGGAATTTCCTCCAGGTAAGGGTAAATATCATGATGCCCTCAGGGGCTGGAGGGTCAAGATGTTCTTCTCTAGAGTCCCTTGATAGTCTGTGGTAGATATTTAGCCCTTAGATTCCTAGTTAGGAAGTTTTAGAGTCCACATTGCTTGTTTGTTTGGATTTGGAAATGGGTTTTATATTCGTTTCAGAGGGTGGAACCATTGTGTTATAGGTTTTAGGGAGGAGGTGAAGCATTTGGATTCCATGAAGTCTATTAACTATTGAATAGCTAAAGGGTAGAGGAAACAAGCCTCTAAAGTCCTTGTATATTTATTTGAATTCTAATTTGTTGGTGGGTGGAGGTGGGAGGACCTTTGGAGTCCTTGTTTTAACTAGTGGTTGGTGTCTTATCCCTTGAGTAGACCACCTAAATCTCTGGAATATGGCTCGAGTGTGACAACTGCAAGTAAGGACTAGCTACAACTATCTACGGTTGGGTGGAGAGTTGTTGTTCCTGACTTACTTCCACAACTCTAGTGTTAATTCAAGGTAAGTGTTTATAAATGCATTCCTTGTTATTAAGTTCATTTTGGACTGTTAAATTTTGGTTGTACCAGTTACATGAATTCTTATGGCTTCCTTCAATAGAACAAAAATGAAGTTCGGATGCACATTTTCCTTGTTACTATGATTTTACCTTAATGTTTCCAGGTAAGGAATTTAAATAAAAATGATCATCCTAATGTTCGTTGCATGAAGAATAGTTGATATTCCTAAGATTGAAAGTATTCAAGCTTTCATGAATGGTTCTAGCTACTATGGTTTTGTATTTATGCCTTCCCTGCAAAAATTACATATATCAATACATCCATGTGAGTGCTAGGTGTTCATGTGTTATTGGATACTAAATAACTTGTATAATTTATTGAAGGAATGTTGAAATTTTATGTGTGTTGTGTGAACATGAGTCATAGCAATTTTCTATTTAAGAGACCAAATGAATCTATGTGTGTGTTTGAGGGATTTAATGAAATTGGTGATTGGCATGCATTATTGTCATCACTATGCATATGTTGTGTATGATTAGTAAGAACATGATCGTGTATTTATGTTGAAATTGGGGAATTTTGCTATGTCTCTTATGCCTGGTGAAGAGCACTAAGGTTCTTGTTATGTGTGATTTAATGGTCTACTCTCCTTCTCTTATTATTTATTATGTTGGAAAAATAATTTGTTGTTAAACCTAGTTTCATCTTTTCTAAACTCGAGAAGGATAACTCTAGTTGAAATATCAATAGAGATAGCTCCCAAGTGTGCCACATAAGAACCTTAAGAGGATGGATATGTCTTGGATTTGGGCCCAAAAATTCTCAAAACCATTACAATTGAGATATGGACTAAGCCCCTCAAGAGTGGATTATAACTTATTATAGGCATAGCCATAGTGATTTTGACCCACAATGCTTTAACTCTTAGCTGAAATGAGCCTTCACTAGAGATCGAGACCCCAAAATCTTGGATCTTGATGTTTTGGGATCCAAGACATTTGCATCTCCACTTAGTTTCTTTTGGGATATTTTTCTCCAAGATTATTTTCTGAGACGGGGAAAGGGGATTCTTGTCACATTTCATTCTTTAGATTTTGTCTCTGTGCTTTAACTCATCAACATGAAAGACAGAAAGTACTTTCGTACTTAACATATGCACTTTTTTTAATTACCAAACAATATATTTACCTCATAAATTAAAAAATTAATCTCTTAGAGTTTCTTCCAAATAATTTTCTCTACGAAGATGTAGCGATAGTTTTCATCCGTAAAGGATTTTATTTCAAGGAGAGCTATCTTCGAGAAGAAATTCTCGCATAGAATAGTTTCTTTCGAGATGGGTGTTTTTACTGAGAATGGAGTTTCCTCTAGAGAGGTTACTTCCAGTGTGACGTTAACCTCAAAACCTCATACCTCATAGTTAAGAGCTTAGTGCAACAAATTTTTCTCTGTGGTGGTTTCTTCTAAGAGGATTATAGTCAGGGTGGTGTGGTAGTAGGAAACTCAAGTTGTTGTTGCTGCTACCTATTAGGAGAGGACACATGCAGTGAGGTTGTCGGTATGCTTAATAAGGAAAGGAGTATGTATGGGTTGGAAACTAGCACCTCCTTTAGAAGTGCTGGTGAGAATGTTAACTAGGATAGCCACATGGGCCCCATGTCACAGGTTGATGACATGGAACTAAATTTTAAATGGTTGCAACTTTCAATCCAGAGGTCAATATAGAGAAACTTTTATATGACCAAAATCTTCTTGATAGGACAAATGCAACCATGTAATATATTTAAGGTTGAAAATAAGGTGAAAAGGTCAAAATTTTAGACCCCGTATTAGTCTACATAACAACACCTTGGACCTTAGGTCAACATAGTAATCACCTCCTTTTAACTTGTATTTTGATTCGAAGTAGGAGGGTGTGACTTACAACTTAGGTGTCCAACAAGGTCTAGCATATTTTATTTCCCTCAAATTTAGTCCTTACATGAGGGAATATCTCACCCAAAATACATAATTCCAAAAAATAAAATTAGGTGGATAACTTGTAAGATAGGATTTTATCATTTTTCCTCATAAACATTAACTAAATATTTCCATTATGTATTCAACTTGTTCATAACTTTCATTCACATATTAGAAATTTTTATTGGTGTCTTTGTTGACTGTGAGTCCCAAAAGCACCTTCTTTGTAGTTGGTTGTTACCTACAAGGAGCATACAAAAAATTGGATGATGCTAGTGCTTAAACAAGAACCAACAAAGCATTGAAATTAATGGAAACAATGCATGAACAAAACTAAATTAAAACTACACTAGATAACACACAAATAAGCATTATGAGGTAGAACAAATCAACAAATGTATAGGAAAAGGATCCTCTTTATTGACTTTTACTGGTGGAAGAGTTACAATAGAAGTATCAAAGACAATTTAAGGGAGTTGTTTGAGAAATGGTGCTCTAAATTTCTCAATAAGAAATTCCCTTCCTCAATATCTTTTGCAAGCTCTTTCCCTCTAAAAGAAGCATAGAAGACTCTCTATAATGATGGAATTCTCCTCACAGTGGTATGCTAGATTTCTTGGGAGAAATTTTGGCAGCATAACAATGCACTACTTCTTGTTTTTGGATCTCAATGAACTTGTATTTATATAATTTTTTGACACCCCTTCCCTCCTTTGGCCCATCAATGTCATTTTCTGCCTCATAAATGAGATGAGAGCTACCATATCATTTCCTTCAAGGCTTTCTCAGACTCAAGGCTCAAATTTTCATGCCATCATGTCAAGAGTTGGAGTGCTTTTTAAGCAAATTTGGGGCCTGAGGTTTTGACTGGACTTTTTGTAAGATGCACAACTATCAAAGAAAAAATTGCGGGGTTTTTAATTTCCAGTAGTGGTGCACCTGCACGAGTCAACTTTCTCACTAAACCTTAGGAAATATTTTTACTTTTTGGTCTTGATGATGCTTTCAATAGAAAATGTAACCTTTGTATGTATTGACCACTGAATTTAAGTTTCTTTTAGTGCATACAAACGAGTGTATTATTTTCTAATGATAATAGTTTCCTACTAATGTGTGAGGTTAGGAGCAAGCGTATAGCTGAAACACATCATGTTTTTGTTGATTTGGCTGAGAGTATTGATAAATTCTTTAGAGAAATAAAAACTTACTACGAAGATGATTTGGGAAGATCCTTGATTGGGGCTAAATAAAATCATGCTCTAAAGAAATATTGATACAAAATTGTTTGTATGAGGTTGGCATAACCCATTCTCATTATGATGACTGTGACTAAGTATTACAATCATAGAGGAAATGGTTTTGTTAAGTCAGCGTTGTTGTGGATAACATGCTGATGGATAAAGAAGATAATTTATTTCACCCTTAGGGGCATCTCTAACAAATAGATTATATTGGGTACCCCCATGCATCAAATGTAAAGAACCATTGAGTGACGTACTACGGGGTGCATGGGTGTTCAACTAAATGAGAGAACTGCAATGGCCATAATGTATGATATTAATATGACACGAAAAATTTATGCTGGTGTTGAATGTCAAGGAGACTGATGACATTAATGAAAAATAATGATTCCCATTATGCCACCCAAGATTTTCCTTAAAAGGCTAGAGAAACCAAGGTACTACTTTGATCCTAGAATATGAGTGTTGATGTCGACATGAAAGGAGTGTTGACCGTCGGAAAAACTATTTCAGGGAATCTATGTGAAACTTGAAGAAGATGATTGTAATATGATGGGTCGAAAAGACATGATAGCGAGAGATAACAGTATGAGTGGATACAAAAAACTACCCAAGGTTGGAGTTGTAGTGCGAGTGGAAATAGTCAAAACAATGTTTTCTGGGGTAGGTTCTCTTGGAGTCGGTAGGACTTCCAAGGTCGATATGACTATGTTTTGATTCTCATGGTAGGTAATGAGTGAATGATGAGAAATGGTGTGGGGGAAAAAGTGAGCTCCAATCAAGGGAAACTAAGGACTATCAGTGGCTAACTGACACCAAAATATCGGTGAGAATCCTTTTTCTTAAAAAAACTTTGTACACTCAGAAAAATAATGTAAATGTGGTTTGTGATGTATAAACATGGAGATAGGTGACCCAAGAAAATTGTGGCCTATGTGATGATGTAGGTGGTTTTTTGCATAGGGAAGGGTCTCCATTGGTTGGTCTCGAGGTGAGGTTGATGAGGTAGATGAAGTGACATAGATAGGCTATTTCTATATGGAGGAGTAGTAAGCCAAATGTTGAATGTGAGTGTGCATTCAATTCAATCCAAAATTAAGTAAAAATGGTGGCCCAAGAATGGGGCTCATAAGAAGTGAGAACATAAGATAAGTATGAGGCTAAACTTCTAGAAATGCATAAGAAGTTGCTCCCGGGCCTGGGGGAATGGTCATGGATACGAATAGTGTGAAGGGGACAATAGAATGGGGTAATCCTTATAGGGGTAGCACTATTGAAAGATAGAGATTTTTATCATGTGTAGGTGGAAGGTGATGGTAAATGTGGTCGAGATGGTGAACCCTCTGGTTTGTTTCATAAAATTAATGTCAAAATATGAAATTTTTTTGACGAATTGTATTTTTCTAAGTAAATAATGATACCTTAATTGTTGATTAGCACTATGACAGTGAGTTTAGTGTGAAGTTGTTGAGAACCTATAGCATCAAAAGTCAATACCCCAAGTGAAATCGTATTGATGAAATAATAGGAAAAATGAAACGTGCTTGACAAGATGAACCAAAAAACATAGAAAGGTATACCTCATGGGTACTCTAAACTGTAAAATGGGCCCAAAAATGAAAGTGCTTACTGAACATAATGGAGGGCATGATGATGTAGATGAATATGTCTTCATCCCAATGCCACTACCAATTTTGTGAAAGGAGGTTGTGAGCTCCTAAAAAAGCTTCCAGAAGAATAACAGAGAGGGAAATATATAAGGGTACGAGGCCCAAATTTCCACCTCATTTGTACTTGCCGATGTGGACTATAGAGTGGAGCCCATGATTTGTTTTAGTTGTAGTGGTTAGCAAGTTCACTTGAGTAGTGTACAACGAGAGATAGGTTAGAGGTATTGACCACCCCTTCATCAATTTAGTAGTCTAGGATATGTAGGTCATATAGGGTGGCTTGCACCATTCCTTTTATATAAGGGTAGAAAATCGAGCAAGAGATTATGTGATAGTTTCATGAGGTCTTGCATGTTTGTGGCTTAAACACACATAAGGTATGTGGTTAAGGGGATCACGTCTCCCAAGTGTCACAACTATAGGAAATACACACACAAGACCCACAAGATGAGGGTTTCACGGGTAAGGGTCAAACAGTTATGCAATGCATCCCAATGTAAGGAAAATAGTTATGTGATGCATGCAACTATATAGGAAATAGATGATAGGACACAGAGCTGAGGACCTTGCGGGAATGGGCTAGGTAGTCACATGAATGGAATCACTATTTAGGAAAAGGAATTGTGCTATCCACATGCTTCTTTTGGTTATAGGAACGTGACCATGCACTTATTTTGAGAAACAAGCACACAAGCCACCAAAATTTATGATTTTAGGAACTCAAGTTGATGTCTTGGTATTTCATTGCATTTTTGGGGAGGATGGTTGTTTGGTGAGAGTGGGATTTTCCTAGTATATGTGAGGGAGTAGCGGATGATGCTCAGGAACAAGTGCAACTAGTGGCATGAGGGATACTAATGTTAAGAACCCCTTACTTAGGTCACATGAGGAATCGCAATGGTTTGTGGTCAATCAATCACAGTCAGATAGGTAAGTGTTTGATATCCAAGGTGGAGAGCTAGCATTCACCATAGAGGTGGATGTCTATTTAGTTACTGGATTAGTGCCTAAAGAAACGTTTCTACTGATGGAGCTCTTGTATGGAGGGATTGGGTTGACAACTTGTTTTGGAGAGCACTATGGGGGTGATCCTTTCATCAAGGGAAGCATCCAGATTGATTATATTCTAGACCTGGCTATGCAGGCGGCAACCACCATGATAGTGTACTTGGTGGGGATAAAAATCCAAAACCACATATTTGGGGTTCATCTTGTAGCATTAGAGTGAATGCAGGCAGGCACTTTCTTTAATTGGGTAGGGTTTCTTCACCAGAAAATGATGACTCAATGCTCACAAGTGTCTCAACGAGAGACAACCAATTTTTTCTATGGCAGTGTACTATGCAGCATACTCTACGAGAGGGTAGTAATGATGCAGCTAGTGATAAAAGGGGTTCCAGGGCCCCCAAGGGAGCCACGAATCTAGAGGTGGGCTCCAATGATGTCATGAGAAAGTGGTGGAGAGATAGGGTTGGTATTGGATGTACATGGTCGAGGGTTGGCTTTAGTCCAACCCTCAACTGATTTTAGAGTTTCCATATGCATGGGTAGACTTCAGAGCAGACCCAAAGATGGGCTTCCCCCCAGGTGATTCTAGGGGCACAACATGTATGTGGGTATATTTTTAGCATTTCATGATTTGTATATGCTTTAGTGTATGATGTATATATACATATTGATATGTTTTATGTTTTCTTGCAGATGTTGGACCACATGGGAAACCTTTGGGAAGGTTGGAAGGGCCTAATACCCATTGACCTGGTGGAGTTGGCATTGTTGGAGGGAAACTACATGGGTGGGAGGGTCTAAATAGGCTGGCACATATGGTGTAGTTAGGGATTAGTGGAACATCAGAGGAGGGAGAGGTTTCAACTATCTGAGTAGAGGTTGAGAGGTCGTGGGCCTGGGTAGTGGCAGTCGATGATACACAAGGTTTCTCGAAAAATATTCTCAAGGATATGCCTGAGGATCGATGAGCGAAACTAGGTGAGTATGTCATGGAGAGGATGATGGCACAAAAGAGGGAGTGGATTCCAGTTATATGGCAGGTAGCAATGACAGTGGCTACAACATGACTAATTTTAGATACTACATCAGATGAGGCAGGGGGGGCCTCCATCATGTGGCGTAGGGGGTGCTAGTGGTGTTAATGTTGTTGGGCCCTATTGGAGGAACTAGTCGGTCTAGATGAGTAGTCTTATGGAAAAGGGGTAGTCATGCCAACTGACTAACCCCATTAAATTTGAAATTATATAATGTGATGTAAGGTTAACTAATGGAAAATTAAGTAGCATGATTAGTTGAACAATTAGACCTACATAAATATCCCATCAATCTATATATATTTGTCTATAGAATAACGTAAAGGATGGTTCGATACATAATAAAGAATATATCTGTGTCACTTCTATATCTCTCTATTATAGTATTTCTTATATCTTTATATGCTTTTGGTGCACTTGCTTGAAGTCTATCTATTGGTAACTATGTAAGGTTTTTGCTAGATTACACATTGGTTCCATTACAGGTAGTCAGAACTCGAATCATATATTGTGCAAGTATAAATGTTAACGTTAGATGATATACAATTATGGTGGGAAGTAAAAATTAATGATTATTTGAAGAACTACACACCAAGGAATTTTTTGTCGCTCGTGAAAGCCAGAGCTAACTTTTTCACACAAGCACATCAGCATTTTATAGAAGGTGCTCTAGTAGAGATTAAAAAGTTACTTGACAATGTCACCCATGAAAAAACATCAAAATGAAACTAATGCCTGATTGTTATTGAAATTGTCGAATAATGGTCAAATGAACTTACATGAGTAGCTTGAGTTGATTGTAGAAGACTATTGTGGATAACAAGCCACAAAAGACTAGACTTCCATTGAACATATGAAAACTAGACTTTATGACGACTTTCATAACGGTTTATTCTGCACAATTCCAACCTTACTACACAAATCTATTCTTGGAAAAGGTGCGAGTCATATTATCGAGTACTGACCACTGTTAGGGCCACTAGCCAACATTGACTGGAGAAAGATAGAAGAAAATTGGTGTAAATTCCTCAATGCTCACAGTAAAGTTAGAAAAGAATTGTTGGATTATTTTTTAAGAAAATAACTCCCTCACAAACCAACACTAGTTGTGTTAACATGAGATGGAGTAACAAATCATGAGAAATAAATAAGGGAAATGAAAAAAAAAAAGAGACAAAGTTGGAGAAGTACTTGAAACTAACAAAGATGGAAGAAAGCAAGTTATCTTTTAGAAAACAACAACAAGAAAATAACCGACCAAGTAGTGATATACAAAAATTAACAAGGGATAAGAGACAATAATGATGAGAGAAAATTAGAGAACAAGAATATTAGAGGAAAAGAATGAAGAATCGGGAGTGTTAGAGCGAATATTCATGAGACTCCTCAGAAGAGTTGAGAGGTGTAGCACTACCCGCACCAACAGAGAATGAAGGTCTATTGATAATACCTAGACAACAAGTATACACCATGGAAATTGATGACTCTAGTCCAGCAATAAGGAACACTCCGATTATGTCTATATCAATTCCTAAAATTAGAGAATTTCTTCAGTTGTGAAATTACTATGAAATACCTGCAGTCTGGCATACAAAGAACATAAAGAGACCATCAAGAAAATAATTTTTTTATCCAAGATAAATCAAATAATAACAATCCAATAGAGAAAATACTTCTCAAACTAGCTAATCTCATGATTGCACCCCTCCTATTGCATCTTGTATCCATTAAAGAAACCAAAAGTACATAATCAATCGATGAAGAGTCACGATCACAAGTAAGTCGTTTCATAGAATATATAGATAGGGTGTGTTAGACCAATGGTTCCTTATATCAAGACATCAATGATAACAAGGAAAACAAAGACACAAGCTCTGACGAAGAAACTAATGAAAATGACCAATGTGACCTGACACTACCCCATACGAGAAATATGGGCCTGAATCATATACTCGTATACAAAGGTGATGAATATCCAAAGATATTGGTTTGTCTGTGAAAAATTTTGGACCACTACTAACATCAATGATGGAGATAAGAAAATGGCACAAATTATTGTAGCCTTAAGGAAACACACTCTAACATGGTTTCTGAACTTCACTGAAAAATACAATAAAGAAAATACAAGATCAAAACCAAGTTCCTTACATTCTTAAAAAAAGAATATGCTAATCGTTTGGTAGCAAAAAAACTAAAGGAAATCAAGAGGAGACAAAATGAATGTATACGAGAGTACGACAAATGATTCAGAGACTCACTAAGTTGGTCCCATATACCATCGATGAAAATATTGTAGTACAATGGTATGTGGCTGGATTACTTCATAAAATCCATGGACCACTCTGATTGCATGAAGTCAGAGCATGTGAGGAAGCCCTTAAATTATCATAATGATTTGAACAAGATGATGAGGACTTAACAGTCACCACACCAACTAACAATAAGATTGAAGATAAATCAGAACAACTACAAAACTCCATGATGTAGATATCACTTCAAAAGAATCATCTATGGTGTACCGATTGCCCAATAGAAGGCCATACAAAAGACTCATGTAAGTTCCCCGACTATTTTGATCAAGATGTTAGAAGAAAAAAAACTCAATTATGCTATGATATTTTTCAAACTGCTTCTAGTCACTCCACTAAATATTTCCATTATAACCTATGGAACTCCAAACCAGACAAGTCCAAAATATGCAAAGATAACATACATTCCACTTAGGAATGTCCACTGAATGGGAAAACTAAACCTAACTACCATGTTTTCTACCATACTCAGGTTGTTGAACAAACCCCAGAATCATTCTCATTCAGTGGAAGAGAATGAGGCTGAAGAGGCTATGGGGGACATTGAGGTACTTATAATAGTATATATTGTTATCATCGCTAAGCATGAGGAATTTTTTATTGCTATACCTATTGGAAAGAAGGACATATTGACTAAATTCCCCTTAGAAAACAAGACTAATTTACACTTCTATAATATTTGTGGTATGCACAACCATTCGTTGGAAGACTGTTCTAAAATTATAGAAAAAGTCCTAAAGAAAAGATTTGTCAATCTACTACATACTATTCCAAAACATGACATTCTAAATTCTAAAAACTTTCATGTACTCACAAGGTCGGGCACAGGGAGAAATATGTTAAAAATAGAAACAATAAATTCCAATTTAATTTGTCCTCGAATTAAATTGTGAATTAAATTGTAATTCTATTATCATAGAAACTTGTAATACTTAATTAAGTTAAATTGCTTAATTGAGTTAGGAAAATCGAGTTGGATGTCTATCTAGAGTCATGTAGAGTGATCCCTAAATTTTAGGGGCCCATATTGAGTTCGTTTGAGTTGTAATTAGATAGCTTAGTCTAACTAAGTTATAGATAGTTAAACTAGTTCTAACTACTGGAGGAACTAGTAGAGGTCTAATAGTGGAGTAGTAAACCAGTGCATCACTAGTACCACACTAGTTAGATGAATATTGACTCATAAATGACTCATTCATCTCAGTTTGGAGGAAGAACTAGTTGAGATTAGAGTCCAGGGATAGTGTACTATCAGTTGTATAATTTTCCATGTTGTACAGATGGTGCATGCAATCAATTGACGACCTATGCTTGGATTGTGCAGTTATGGAGAGGAAATTTCCACATTAAATAGAGGTTAATTCCCTTAGGGATGGTTCACGGAAGTAGGGGCTTGGGAGGAAACATAATTAGCTATGTATTGGATTGAGCTGGCTTGTGAGGCAAAGTGATAGATTGTACTAGTGCATGAATTGTTCAGGATGAACAAGCATTGTATTTTCTTCTCATCTCTTCTAGTTAACGCAATATAGATAGTCAGGGTTTTGAGCAGTTGATTTCGCAAAAAAATAATTGTGTTATGTGTGTTTGAAACTCTTCCTTTTATTCTTATTATTTTCATCGATCCATTTTGGATTTTGCTGAAGAGTAGAGTAGATTCTTGTCTTGTATTTTAGTAAATCACATAAGCTATTGAATATATAGAAAATTCTACATGGTATTGGAGATGAAGATAGTATAGAAGAGGAGAATTTGAGTTTTTTGAGGTGAAAATCAAATTTGCAAGTTCATACTTCAGAGAAGAAATATGTCATCCTACGGTTTGCGAGTTGGGTATGCCTTGGAGGGAAGCTCGAATTACATAGATTGGAAGGACAATACAAAGCTAGTGTTGGAATAAAATGGCCTCAACGAATTCATAGATCATGAAATTCCTAAGCCTCTAGCATCAAATTCTGAAGATCTCGCTAAATGGAAAATGTGTGTAGTAAAAGTGAGAATAATTATACTGGAAGGCATTCGAGGCCACATTGTCTTGAGTCTCCACAGTAAGGATACTCCATACTCAATGCAGAAGGCATTGAAGGACCTATTTCAAAACAACAATGACCATAGGAAGTTGGAATTGAAGGACAAACTTAGAAAGATCAAGATGGAGAAGAGTGACTCAATTTCGAAGTACTTGACCAAGTTCACCCATTATCAGGATGATCTTAGAAGTGTTAGGATTACTGTTTCCAAAGATGATATGGTGAGCCTAGATCTTATAGGACTTCCTAAGAGCTGGTATAGTTACTAAGAGTCAATTAATGGGAGGGAAAAGCTACCAAATTTGGAATTACTATGGTTGGATTTGGTACACGAAGAGATTCAGAGGAACACGAGCAACATATCCTCAGCAAATATTGATGATGAGGAAAATTATGCCTTAGTGGGTAAGGCAAAGAAAGGGAAGGGGAAGTCATCCCATTCCAAATAATATTCTTGTCATGGCATAAGAAGAAGGGAATGTCAAAAGTCAAGCGCTTTAACTTTCACGAATTGGGACATTTTTCCACAAAGTGTCTGCTCAAGAAGGCTAGAAATAAGCCCTTAGAGGAGTGATAGGTGAGGCTTCTACCTTACAATTCAAACTGGACTTTACCATCATCACATATTTGGTGTCAATGATGATGGGTAGTGTATGGTACTTGGACATTGGAGCTTCTTTACACATGATTGGTAACAAAGATATCTTTAGTAACTTGGAGGAGAAGGATCTACATATGCATATCAATATGGGTGATGACAAGAGGTATAGTGCTACCAGGCTTGGTACAACTACCTTTCAGAGGGATTTTAGTTCTCCCCTCACTTTGTTAGATGTTATGTATGTTCCTAGTTTGAAGAAGAAATTGGCATATGTTTCCATGTTGGGATAGAGTCTATGATGTGATCTTTATTAAGGGAAAGGTGTTCCTTTGTCACATAGTCACAGGACAGGTAAAGAGGATAGGGGTTTGGGTGAAGAATCTCTACAAGTTGGAGGTGAATAATGTGTCGCCTTGAGCATGAAAGTAGATAATGTGCAAAGATGAGACATCAATGAGTTTTGGCACATGCGATTGGATCACTTGCATCATGGCACTTTGACAATCACTTAGCAAATTTCTACCACTCTTCCCAAAGGTACACTAGAGAAGTTTGACATATGCAAAGGGTGTACTTTGGGAAACTACACCAAAGCTTCCTTTCATGACAAAGATAGTCAAGCATAGTAGATCCTCGATCGAGTCCACTGATATGTGTGTGGACAGTTCTCGATAGCATCCATGGACAAGCATGGGTACTATGTTATATTTATTGATGATCTTTCTCGTAAATGTTGGAACTTCTTCGTGTAGAAGAAAGATCATAATTTTGTAATTTTTTGTGAATTTAAAGCATTGGTCAAGAAAGACACTGGTAGAAAAGTTGAAGCTCTCAAGATTGATAATGGTGGAGAGTATGTTTCAAATGAGTTTTAAAACTTTTGTGTAGAAGAAGGCATTTGGCGAGCGTTGATAGCACCTCATAACTCACAACAAAATGGGGTGGCTAAAAGGAATAATAGAATCAATTTAGGAGACACATGACCGATGTTGCATGATCAAGGCTTACTACTACCCTTGTGGGCTGAGGCATGCAACACAACTATTTATTTGTAGAACAGAATCTCTCATCGAATTCCTGGGATGCGTACACTTGAAGAGGATTTTTCACAGAAGAGAGAAAATGTGGGTCACTTCAATATTTTTGGTTCATCAGTATGCATAGAAGAAGCTTGAGCCAATAATAGATTTGGGGATATTTTTGGGGTACATTTATACACCTCCCAACTATTAGGTGTACCTATCAATCAAAATAATGACAGTGGCTCATAGGGATGTAAAATTCAATGAAAAGAAGGCCATGAGATGTTCCCTTGAGAGGGAGCTTCAACCACATGTGGTTGAGAAGCTTTTATCTCCTAAGAAGGAACCTCAAATTAATGTGGAGCAACCACATGCATATGATTAGGGAGTGGAGATGCCCACTCATGCAAAGTCTTCCAGAGATGGGAGAAAGCACATCAAAGAGGATGACATGTTATTGCATCATGCAAGAGAGAATGTGGAATCACCCACATCAAAGCGTAGGAAGAGGAGGTCACCAGAGAGGTACACTAGATACATGGCTCTTGTGACCGGATGTGTTGAGACTGAGCCATCCTCTTTAGAGGAAGTAGTGCAGTAACCGGTTTGGGTTAATGTTGTGGTTGATGAGTATGACTTCATTGCCAAGAAGAGTGTGTGGGATGTGGACCCAAGATCGATGGTGAGTTCCCAATGACTTTACAAGGTAAAGCAAGTAGCGAATGTTAGTGTGGAGAAACAAAAGGCTAGGTTTGTGGCCCAAAGATTTGGAGTGGAATGATTACAATGATACCTTTGCTATTATTCCAAGGTACTCATCAATCAAATCCATTTTGGCATTGTTAGTGCAGATGGGATGGAATATACATTAGATGGCTATGAAGAAAACCTTCCTTAATTTCATGATTGAGGAAGAGGTGTATATTGAGCATCCTTAAGGTTTTCAGACCTTTGATAGAGAGTCACATGTGTGATGACTCAAGTGAGTGTTGCATGGGCTGAAGCAAGTACCCCATGCTTGGTACACCAAGATTGATAGATACTTCACTGGGTTGGGCTTCACAAAAAGTGAAGCAAATGTGAACCTTTAACATATTGTGGTTGAAGGTAAATTATTGATTATTGTTTTATAGGTTGATGATTTGATTCTACATGGGACGATAAGTTGATCAAGTCTCACAAAGAGGACCTTGGAAGAAAGTTCTAAATGAAGTACTTGGGGCTCATGCGCTACTTTCTGGGCATGGAAGTATGGTGAGGTGATGAGGAAATTTTTGTATCTCAGGGAAAGTATACCATCGAGATAAAAGGTTTCACATGGAGAGCAATAAACCCATGGAGACTCCTATATCAGGTAAGTAGAGTAAGGAGGATACTACTTCTGGTGAAGTAGTGAAGGCTAATATTTATAGGAAGTTTTTGGGTTCACTCATGTATTTGGTGAACACATGACTAGATATGTTCTCTGCATTTAACCATCTCAATTAAGTCATGGTTAAGCTAACCAAGATGTATTGGAAGGTAGCCATGCATGTGTTGGGTTACCTTAGATGCACTACTTAGTATGGTTTATGCTACAAACAGACAGAGGGAGTGAAGCTTCAAGGCTTCACTGATGAAGATTAGGAAGGGAGTCCATCTGATAGGAAGAGATAATCAAGAGGGATCTTTAGTATTGGTTCAATAGTTGTTTCTTGGTATAGCAAGAAACAGAGATCAGTTGCACTCAATTGAGGAGAGGAAGAGTACATGGTTGCTAGTCAAGCAGCTTGTGAGACTATCTGGATGAGGAAGATTTTGGTTAGCTTGTTTCATCAACATATGGATCCAACTATGATTTACTATGACAATTAGAGTTGTATCAAACTCTCTAAAAAACTATTTTTTCATGATCGGTCCAAGAATATTTGCATTCGGTATCATCATCTTTGAGATTGTGTGCACAAGAGAATTATGTTGTTGGAGTACATTCCCACAGAGCAACAAGATGTATATATTTTGAAAAAGGCTTTGCCAATATGAAAAATTTAGTTTCATAGAGACAGGATTGGAGAAGCTAATAATCTCTTTCTTTTTGAGAGTGAGATTTAAAAATAGCAACAAGAAATTCCAATTTAATTTTTCCTTAAATTAAATTGTAATTATATTCTCATAACAACTTGTAATAAATTTTTAAGTTAAATTGAATTAATTGAATTAGGAAATTTGAGTGGAATTATATCTAGAGTCATGTAGAGTGATCCATAAATTTTAGGGTCCCAGGTTGAGTTCTTTTGAGTTGTAATTAGAGAAATTATTCTAACTGAGTTATAGTCAGTAAAACTAGTTCTAACTGCTACAGGAACTAGTAGAGCTCTATTAGTGGAGTACTGCACCAATGCATCACTAGTACCACACCAGTTAAATTAAGAACCAGTTATAAATAAATCATGTATATCAGATTAGAGGAAGACCGAGTTGAGATTAGAGTTCAGGGACAATGTACTATCTGTTGTATAATTTTCTGAGTTGTATATATAGTGAATGCAATCAGTTGAGGACCTATGTTTGGATTGTGCAATTATGGAGATGGAATTTCCACATTAAATAGATGTTAATTCCCTTAGGGATGGTGCAAGGAAGTAGGAGCTTAGAAGGCTTCTGAATTGGCTATCTGTTGGCTTGAGCTGGCTTATGAGGTAGAGAGATAGATTGTACCAATGCAGGAATTTTTTAGGATGAACAAACGTTATATTTTCTTCTCATATATTCTAGTTAATGAAATATAGATAGTGGGGGTTTTGAGCAGTTTCTTTCCCCAAAAAAATATTGTGTTATGTGCAATTGAAATTATTCCTGTTTTTCCTTGTTGTTTTTGTTGATCAATTTTGGTTTCCACTAAAGAGTAGATTATTTTCTTGTCTTGCATTTTAGAAAATCATGTAAGTTGTTGAATCTATAGAAAAACATATGAAATACTAATCATCAAGACCACCAAGTAATTTATCCAACCAACAATGCAACAAAATATCTTGATATGAAGGTCAAAATGATTAAATGAAACAATTAATTGAATTGTGTATGAAAGAAAACAAGGAACAATGTCTATCCAAGGATTTAATCTTAAAAGAATTCCTTAAACAATTAAAGTAAGAACATCTTATCACTCGTCTTGTCAAATTTCTAAATATGTTGAAAATTTACAATGAAAATAGAGAAAGAGGAAAGAACATCAGACAACTATCACAAGGAAATCAAATAGAATACCATGATCTGCGGGTGGATTTGGAAATAAATGGCGTTATGGTTAAACAAGTTGTTGTTGATTTTGGATTGCAAGTAAATATTCTCCCAAGGGAAACATGGATTAAAATGGGACAACTAACTTACATAGAACTTATAACTATCTTAAATTGGTAGACTAGAGATTTATTGAACCAATTGGCACACTACTACAAGTCACAACATCTATAATGGGGATCTCAATAATGGTCAATTTCAAAGTCATCAACTTAGTCAATAAAATTCCCACTTACCCAGTGCTAGTTGGTCAACCTTCGGGATGAAGAATGAAAGCACCAATATCATTAGAAAAATACAAAATCAAACTAAATGGAAACAATAAAAATATTATTATCCCCTTAGACAGTAAACCATGGGTGGAACCTTCTGACGAAGAAGCTAAAATAAGGAAACTTCACCAATTCCTACATGATGAACATGACAATGTCGAGCCAAATATTTCTCGTGAAATTTTAATTGGGTCACCTCTCTCAATTAGATATAAATTAGTTGTTGAGTTATATGAATGGAATATGAAAAACTATGAATCAAAGGAAAATGAGTGTTGGATAATACAATCTATTCCAACATCAAAGATTGGACCATGTTATTCTATCAAAGTGGTAAAAATTATACGTGAAAGAAATTATTGAGAAACACCATCTTTACATCCAACAAATCTAACAAATGACTCCAGCAATAAAATCCATTTTAAAGAAAGAACATCCCATATCAAACACATATGAAAAGTAACAAAATTTATTGGTGATTAGGGATGAATGCAAAGTTTAGTACAAACATTTACTAGTCAGGCAATGAGATGGTGGGACACCCGTTTGTCCTGACTCCAAATGTGGATGAATGTGACAACCTATTTTATTGAAGGATTTTGAGGAAAAATGTTATCTGCACAAGAAAATATACCCACTTTTAGTGTTGGCCAAGATCTTGTCGAACATATCAAAAGTTGTGAATTAAAATGGTGAACTCATTATAAAGACAAACATGTTTGGGCACATATTTTCCCAAATGCACTAGGTGATCTACCAAATAAGTGGTATAATTTATAAGAAGCAAGGGGAAAATCAATTCAATGGAAATAATTAAAGGAAAACTTCATTAAAGATATTGAATTCAGACCGAAGGAAACATAATTAAAAGACCAAAAAATTAAAGAATTTGTCATAGAAAAACTAGTCGATCAACAAACCTTAGTGAATGGTCTAGTAACTTGTAACTATAAAGCTTGCACCACAGACCAAAAGAGAGCTATCTGATTAGAAATGGAATAAATTCCCATCGATGACCATAGATTTTATTTAAATAAGCATCATATTGAAAATCAAAAAAGAATTATCTTCATATACCAAGTCGTTAAACAAGAAATAGAGAAACTAGATAAGTTAGATTTTCTACCAGCTTATTAAGAAGTAAAAGTCGGGGAACAATGAATTTAGATGTAGAAATTCATGTACCAGGGGAAGCACCCATTATGAGGATGCTCCTTTTTTTTCTGATGGCTTATTTTTCTGGATATGACTAGTGGATGCATATATCTTTTGGACGTTATGGATGTACATATATGAGTTAATTTTGCAGCTCTCATGGTGTGTTTATATGTGTTATGATTTTATAAATGTCATGTATTTGTAGTTATTGATGGACATTTTCATTATCCTTCATGTGTATTCATGACAATGTATATGTGATGCATAAAAATCTAGGATTTAATTAATGACATGGTTAACAATTTGATTTTGACTTCTTGGTATTTCTAAAAATGTGATATGATCAAAACCACATGCTAACCTTTTTGCATGCATGAATTCAAAAAAGAAAGGGGTCACATAACTTGAAGGTTCTATTTAACTACGAGACAACAAGCGGGGAGTCAAGGAACATGTGCAGGTGAGTGACACTTAGGTGGGAGGCATTGGCCAAGAGGCATATGACGACATCATATTCAGCTTGATTATTGGTGGTTGACCCAATGCATAGCCCATTCTGGTGGAGAGGTATCAGGTTATGAGAGTATTGGTTCAGGATGCTTCAACGATATTTTGCAACTGTCAAGAAGCACAATCAGTGAACCCATGGTGGTAAGATGGTGAATGCTCCATCTATGACACATGATGAAATTATTATTTTATAGTACATTTGTGATGAGGTGATCATCATAAAAATAAGTCAATGTGCATGCTCCTACATCCTAAGGCTGGCGTGAGACTTTTGGGTATAATTTTTTAAGGTAGATCCCATTGATGAGGCCTTTGAGGAAAGTTCCATTAGACACTGCTAACATGTAGGAACCTTTGAGAAAGAAATATTTAATTATGTATGGTCCTTCTATACATTTTCAAACTTTCTTGGTTCTAAATCTTCTTCGTTGACATCATAGCGAAGGACTAGATCCCCCTCGGTGAATGAAAGTGGGATGGTGTTGCGATCAAAGGAGGATTTTTTCCTCTTTTTGTGGGATTTTTTATGATGGAGAGGTTCTTTCTAACTTTTGTCGATGTGTTCCACTCTACTAGCCTCTATTTTAATGGTGAGGTATTTGGAAGAAGCTCGATGGTTGTGAATAATGTAAGGATCTCGCACTTAATAGGGAGTACGACTTTGAACCCATACACTAAATGGAAAGGTGTGAACCCTATGGATGCCTTAATTGTTGTGCAATATACCCACAAAGCTGAGAAGACTATGTGATTCCAATTTGTTTTATGCTTGTTCACCATGTGTTGTAACATTTTTTTAAGGACTTTGTTAACAACTGCTACCTAACTGTTGGCCTCGGGGTAGAATGGAGAAGAAAACTAATGTGGAAAAAAAAGGAGTTGATATAATTATTGGAAGGTCTCATTCTCAAAATGTTTCACGTCATATGAGACAATATCATTAGGAACATCAAACCACGTGATAACACGATTAAAGAAAAAATGCACAATGGTATTAACAATGTTATTATAATGGGTATGGATTCCACCCACTTGGTAAAGTGGTTGACTGTGACCACAATGTACTTATGCCTGCCTTGAGTCTGCCATTGCAGATCATGAAGTCTATGCCCCACTTGTAGAAGGGACTTGTGGTGATTTCTAAATATAAAGGTGTTGGTGGTGCTCAAGATTGATGGGCATAACATTGGCATCATTCACACTACTTGATGGTAGTGATGTAATCATGAAATAAAGTAGGCCAAAAACAAAAATAGTGCGGAGGATATTTTGGATAGTGGCAATTCCTAATAGGTCTCCACCATAGGATTGGCTATGGTGGTCATTGAGGACATGTTCAACTTTTTTAATTATAAGGCAATGATGTAATATGGTGTCCACTCTGCAATAATATAAAACATCTCCTATGAGGAGATAATGAGGCTCCCGGTGGAAAATGTGCCTTCACTAATCACACGAGAGGTTTGGGTTTAAATTTTGAGTTCGAAGGAAGAGGAGGGCTTCATTGTACCAAGTGTGCTCTGTGGATATGGGGAATACATGTTTTTCTAGGAAAGAATCATTAACATGAGACCCTTAGGATTTCGTGGGGAAATCAACGATGAACTTTGCAAGAATAAGGGTTTTTTTTCTCTTGGGGGAAGTAAACTAAAGATCAAATTTTTGTAAGATGATCATCCATCGAGCCTAATTATAGTTCAAGATATGGTGGCTGAGAAAGTATGTGGGGTTAATTCTTGTGATTACAGTGGTGGCCTACAAGATGATGCAATCCCAAAGCTTTTTCACTAAGTGTACAAGGCATAAGGTGGATTTTCTGTTGGTTCAAGGTCAAGGCAGCCCTAGAGAGGTTCTTTCTTATGTAATAGATGACATATATCCTATTGTCATTTCCTTCTTGGATTAATACCCCCAACGATGGCTACCTCTGATGATGATAGATAGATGGTATAGTTCTTGGTTTGGTCTGGGAGATAATTAGTGTTGCCTATGATAATGTATCTTTCAAGTCCTCAAATGATTTTTTATCCTTTTCATCCCACCAGGAGGGGAAGTCTTGATGGTGAAGGCATAAGAAAACATGTGCATAAGTTGTGTAATCAGGGATGAAGTGGTGTAAGAAGTTTTCCTTACCTTTCAAGATTCATACTTACTTCCAATTTCTTGGAGGTGAGATTTCTCGAATGGCTTTCACCTTTAGAGGGTCCACCCTAATTCCTTGCTAGGAAATAATGAATCCCAATAGTCTTCCTTCGTTGACACAAAAGAAACAATTGAGGGGGTTCAACATAGGTTATATTATTGACAACATTGAAATATTAGGCATAGATCTTCCAGATGGTATGAGCATTTTTGGATCATACTATCAGGTGTTGGGTAGCGAAAGCCCCACGCAACGGTTAGAGGGCACAAAGCTGGACATTTTGGGTAAAAGTTAGGAAAAATAATCTGCTAAAAGTGCAGAGTGCCAATTATAATAGGTTGAGTCAAAGGGTAGTTTGCCCAAAAATAATGTAAAGAAATATAAATAGAGTTGGTTCATGCAGGGATTGTGGGCCAGGAAAGGGTCTAAATAGAGAAAAGCTCTATGGGTTGAAAGGCCAGAATTTTGGATAGGAAATATGGAATATGAAATGTAATGGGTCCTTGAGGGAGTTTAGTAGGTAGAGGATCTACAAATATGTGCACAGAGGCCTGGAAAGTCCGCAGATGTGTGAGCGGACCCCTACGACTGAGTGCGCAGGGTAGAACTAGATGTATTAGTGGAGAATAATAAAAAAGATACGCTTGCTTCTGTAAATTCTATGTTATCGCTTATCTATCTTTATGGTTTACTATTCTATATCTGGTTAACGTAAATGTGATAAGTGTATGCAAATCTGGGTTCATTTTGTGCACAAATCGATTATGTTGGTTAAATGTTTGCTTAAAGGCCCTATTGAATAGCATTGAATCATAAAACAATGCAGTAATAAGAAAAATATAATCACTCTTGATCGGTGCGGGTACCAAACAGTGCGGAGCTGTAAACTAGTATGTGAACCTCCGAGACCACACTAAGACATGCCTAGGGTGCAGAAACCTATTTCCAGCACCCTCCCTTGCTACCTCAGGTGAGACCTTAGTCCACACTCTACGGGCTATTTCTGAAAGGGCCGGTAGCTGTGGGATTTGTTTGGCTAAATAACTCTTCCAAACCTGGGTTAGGTCCATATAAGCCAACAAATGGTTCTGTTGCCGGGATTGGGATGTACCTAAGGGGTGTCTAATGTGGGAACACTGGAATCCTACGAAGAAAGAGCTTGAAGATTGGTGGGATTTGAAGCTTTAGGAGTTCACAGTTCGGGAAAATAAAAACTCACGAGTATCAAAGGAACAGTGGTTGGATCGCTATATTTTCATGAATATACATGAGATCTTCTTCATAACATTTCCAATAGAATTATATGAGTGGATTGCGAAGTTAGCTGATAGAGTGGGGAGGTGTAGATTAGACCAGCTGATAGTGTGAACTCCAGAACTAGTTTGCAGGCTGGAAGCCACCAAAGATAGACTCGCACACGTAGTAGATCACTGTGTAGATTGGATCATAGGGGGATTTATCACTAAATTCACGATAGACACAACTGTAAGTTATAGCGAAATAGAAAGAAAATTTCTCCAAGGACCGTGTGGTAGGTGCATCAAATCATTGAATACTTGGATTAAGATGTTGTTGTGCAAAAAATAGATCCTGTGCGTATATTGATGTCTGGGGTAACGCGGAGTGGAAAGGGTTATCAAAGAATAGGAGAAGTAGAGAACAACCCTCTGATTTCTATCTCATGGGAAGATGAGGAGGATCTCACCAGGTTCTCATGAGGAAGTGTGGTTCTATTGATTAAATAATGTTTCCCACTAATACCACCTTCTTCTACACTGCCACCCACTTCACCCACATCGATTCCTTCCACACCAACACCACCTGCACCCTCTCCACCACTAAACGCTGGGATGATGACTGCAATCAAGTTACTGACATTTCAGGGTGTAGGGAATGAAGAGCCAAGTCGGTTCTAGTTTGTGATAAAATATATATGGGACGCACAAGGCATAATGGATGAAAACATTAAAAAGGCCATGCTGGGTAGTGCACTACATGACCACGTGCTGACGTGGTACATAAAATACTCAACTGACCATCCGAATGAGGGAATAGCGCTGATCCAAGATGTGCTTAATAAAGAGTTTGGTGGGCCAAATTCTGAAGCCCAATCAGTCATGGGGTTCAAGGAGATAGAAATGTTTCCTGGTGAAACTTCGTGGGATTTGGACCAAATGTTAAAGAGTACTATTCGCGAAGCTAACATGACTTTGACGGATGGGTAGTATTGCACGTGGTTTGTGGCGTCATTAATACCCCATCTGAGGATAGTTTTGTCACAACATAAGATCTCAACCCAAGCCAAGGTGCTAGAAATAGCAATGAGGTTACATGCGACCCCAATACTAGACCCGGGGTTGAGAGTTCAACAAATCCACGCAGAAGTTCAGAAGTTGAGTCTAGAAGTGCAAAGCTTGAAGCAAGGAAGAGTGTCCCGACCAGAGGTCCACCCAGAGGTAGGTTGTATTAAATGTAAGAGCCAAGTGCATGATAAGGACCATTGCCCTGTCTTTGCGAACTATTTAGTGGGAGGCGGCCCGATGCTGTTAAAAGTGGAAGTACAAGTAGGACCAAGTGTCGCACCTGCACTTTGGTGTGCAATTTACTAGGAGGGAGGGAAGCATGCGACAGATAACCGCCACCTCTGAGAAAAGTATACACAGACCTCACAACAGTTGTATTGTAAATTTTGTCGATTGGTAGGACACTATGAGTGAACATGTCAAAGTTATGACTTGATGCTAGAAATAACCCCAGCTCACTGGGAGCAGACTGAAGTATGGGGAGGATTCCAAGGGTGCAGTCGGGGAAGAGGATTGGGGCTCGGACAGGGCCGCAGACAACTAATTTGTTATAATTGTGGATGACAGGGACATTACGCTCGTGATTGCATGAACCCAACCAAGATCTCATGTCCTTACTGTGAGCAGTTTGATCATGAATTGGTACATTGTCTAGTATTAATTGCCCAATTGACCAAAAAAGGAGTACTCCACTCTCCACCAACCCAGAATATCCAGATGATCTATGTGAAACCTCGTGAAGAGGACCCTAGTATAAATATGGTACTAAGAAGCGGCGCAACTATAGGAAGGAATGAAGACGGGAAGAGGTGTGACCTACCCATGTAGGAACAAAACACTGAGCCAAAATAGGGTAAGATGGGGCCAAGAGTAGCTCAGTGGGGTTTTGCGAAAGCTTCTACCCCAGGAAGAAGGGATCAAATGGAGGTCAGAGTGGACCCCTCCATGATCACTACCTTTCTTGAAACCTGCATGAAATTTTTGCATGATCGTGAGGTTGTTCAAGGATAGAAAGTCCTCATCACCAGGTGCACTAGATCCAATGAACTCCAGGTCATCCAAGAGATAGGGATACATGCTTTGTGCACCAGATGAGAAATGAGACTAACTACACAAATTGGTGAATATGAAATGGAACAAGTCACCCTAGATCTAGGCTCGGATGCAAACGTACTGCTAAAAAAAAACTAGGAGCATATGGGCAAGCTCACACTACAATGGTCCCCAATTCAATTACGAATGGCCAACCAAGAAAAGATCTTACCAATGGGCCAATTGCATGGAGTAACGATGGATATTGACGGCGTCAGTATCCAAACCGATTTTGAAGTTATCGAGATTGTTGATGATAGTAGTCCTTACCTTGCACTGCTTGGAATTGATTGGGCCATAGACATGAAGGGGATCATTAACTTAAAAAGGTGCAAGATGATATTCGAAAACAAGTCACTACGGGTAGTAGTTTCGCTAGACCCAGCAGAAGGAGAATGCTACACCGAACCGATACGTGACGAAGAAAGTGATGATGAACTGGATTGAATTTATCAAATAACATTGCAAGACCAAAATTGAATGCAGTCCACCAATAATAGGAGAACCTTGTGGGAATGTGATAGCAGCTGCACTAGAGATTTCGAGGAGGAGGCAGAGTGATGGAAGAATTGACTATAGGCTGTTACGACACTCAACTGCAATATGGTGACCCAGTTGGTATGGTGTGTAACAACAAGAAAAAGATCATCATCGGAGGAGAACGTCACGACAGCTGAAGCACAGCGTGTCCCACCTAGTACATTATGTGTAGTCTAGGAGCAGCCTAGGGTGCCGAAAGACAAGTTGCGCATACCTAGAAGGAGTCACAAAAGTTGGGATGTAGGCAACAGTTTCAAGTCTCGATTAGAGGACATGCGTGACGACCACAATGGCATAAAGGATAGTTCGAAGGATACAAATGCCCATCAGACGACTAAAAATTTGCCCGGACCTACGTGGAACACAGTGTCCCAAAGCCGGGATGGAAAATTCTTCTACAACCCAACCAACGACTGTAGGTGCAGCTCACTCCACCAGTGGCAACATCTACGACATAGTTCAACAACTTTGGAAAACTATTCTGCATAGAAAACTATGACTCAATGAGGTAGAAGAAACCGGGGCCTGACTCCGTGCACGAATTTGAAGCTAGAAAAATAAACTGTGGAATTGCAGTTAGAAGTTGCCTACCCAGATTACGAGAAGGAATTGCCAAAGGAAACTGATGTGGTTGGCTCCCCTGTCATGTTACAAGTATCGGCTCCGCTGGTTACAACTACATCCATGAGAATAGGGATACGCGCACCATAATTCAGCAATAGAATCGAAAGAATGTATAGAGTGCTCACGACCCAGGCTAGTCGGGAAATAGAAGACCTGTTCTAGGGGTTCACCCACTTGACTATTTGTAGGAGACCTAGTCCCAGCACTCCATGCAACTAAAAGAGGGTGCGGGATACGAAACCAGGCTACTGGGAAGCCACGTGGTAGAAGCATCACATACATACAAAAACTGCGTCTGTGTCCTTGGGGATTTGCTATCACAAAAGAAAGATGGAAAGCGGCCATTGCAGGTACCATTCATGAAATAATTACCACTTTAAAGCACTACAAAGCCGACAGTGGGCAATTAAGGCAGAGAAACAACTATTGAAATGACATTTATGAACTACTGAAAGGGTCAGCAATCAATCTGGAATGTCGAATCATATATAATCAGGGTTGGGGTCACGCCACCACATCTTCCCATTCTGCAAGAAAACTGCCCAATCTCAATAGCATGATGAATGACGAGAAATTTAGAAATAGTCCATGGTTTCAGGCATTGCCTAAATATTACCAAGACACAATTCTGAAGGCACAAGATCCTATCGCAGAAAGGCTGCAGATAGCCATGCCACAAACTGCCGAGCTCCCTAACTCTCCCTAGATGCTGCGAGCCAATAAGGATCCCCATAGCCCAGACCCAGTAAGAAGGTCGCCTCACACCTGCAATCTAGAAAATTCATGATGGAAGAAAAGGCTAAAACTGTTATAATTGAAAGCAAGGACAAAGATGAGGGTCCTCCCACATACATCAAAGAAGTCCCCCCTAAATAAGATCCTATACAGCCAGTACAATGACCCAAGTATGTACCGCCAAGCAAAGGGAAGGCCAAGGTACCTACAAACTTGGATGAAGTCACCTCGGTACTCGTCACCCCATCACTACCAAAAGAGGTGCCAATCGAAAACTTAGTGGTTGGCCGTGTGGCAACAATGGAGTTCAAAGATTGGGACCTTGGGAAGTAGTCAAATTTCCCCATCTGGCGATGGATGAACTAATGGAATGGAAGATAGAAGGGACAGTGACAACCCTGTAGCTAAAGGAGTGGCTATAGGAGGTGGACAAGGCTAGATTACTCTTTCTCTTGTTGATTCCTCACTTCCTCCAATCCCCTATCACCATGTTGGTCATAAAATAGTTGCTCTATTTAGTTCATGGGGACACATTATGGGTTGGTAAACTTGTCCGGATAACAGTGAAACTTGTTCATTGGGTTTCACACCTCCCTTGTGACAAAAGAGATCCTTGGGAGATTATTGATAAAGGTAACGATGTTACGATGATAGAACAACCAAAAAAGAAGTATCAGCTTGCCAAGGGACAATGAGGGTATATCATTGATAGTATATCTGATAATGCAGTTTGCGTTGCCACCCAGTTACTGGCAGGGAAAGTCATGAGGAAATGTCGTGGCACTGAGGTCCCTATTGTCGTTATCGCTCTTGCAGAAGAATGTGCAGCCGCCGTACGGTTCAATTGGTTCCAGTTCCTATGTGAATAATTTCAGACCAATTACCACGAGGTGTAGGAGGAAGGCATGAGGTTCCATTATGCATGGCTGCTCCTATCCATCGTGCTAGTCACCACTGACTTACTCGAAGAAAGCCAGTTTCCAATATTAGATCCAGAATGGCCTGAAGCCACTCGTTATGCTTCCCTTTGGGCAACAAGGGATGTGGGATGAATCCGCAATATCAAAATATTTTGGGTATTAATGGACATGACTGTGCATCAATGGATTGATTAGTTACCCTGCCTAACTAACAATATCTATCAAAGCATGAAGCACATTGGTGAATTTAAAGTAGACACGCATCATGTCTACATCGGGGTGCGCAAGGACCCAACCCAGGCATGGACATCACTCAAGTTTATTGCTATTATTGATGTTATTGATGGGATTGTGGATACCTGGCCAACGACCCAGTGTGGACCCTTGGTGGAAGAGCGTGACGAGGCTGCCATTCGAAAAAGAAAGGAGGAAGCTAAGCATGGTGCACAACAAAAGCAAAATGCACAATTGGCCGCACAGGTTAAAGCAGCTCAGGAGGTAGCACTCACAGCAGCAGGCAAGACAAAACCAGGCAAGGATACATCAACAAAGAACAAAGGAAGTTAGAAGGAAACTACTACAGGGGCCCCTTTAAAGTGATCAGTGACACCAAAGCAGCTGAAGGCACGAAAGAAGGTGAAGGCCTCTAAGACAAACAACGGGGTGACCACCCTAACTGAAGGTGACTTGAATGACATTGAAACTGCCATTTACGAGGCCACATGTGATACAGTGGATGAAGCTATGTTCGAGCAGCAGATTGTGTTGGGGGGGCTCCATACACAGTTACAAACATTAGTAATCTGCATAGCAAGTGAAAGTACTACTACAAAAGGCTCCGATATGGTAGCTACGGAACCATTACTGAAGACCCAAGTCACCTATTCTATTGAAATTATAGCAGGCACATTGATCGTCAACAATGTGAATGACAGAGCTATGTTGGGATGGCTTACAGGACTGAAACTCAACCTAGCCGCATTGCCACGAGAAAGCTTGTAGCAGCTCTAGGATAGCGCCACGATAGAGTTGTGCAATCGGGAAGGCCATACCGAACAAATCCTCTAGGAGCAGAAAATCAATCTCAGATAGCTGCACCTCCAACGGGATGAAGCCATCACAAGAACCATCAAGTGCAGTGGATTTTCATAGAAGCTTGCTCAAGTGCCCCTGAATTAGAGATTCCAGTTGATCTCCCTATTGAGACCCAAATTCAGAAGTTGGCTACTGGATTCCGTAACACTAAGAGGAGACTACGCAGATCCATCAGGAGCTTAGTGTTTAGATTGTAGAGTTGAAATTACAGACTCAGCCGGTGACGCCCCCTGAGATCATGGGGAAGTGAAGGAACATCATCACCACCACCTGCGTAATGATTATGAGGACAATCAAGGAATGTACAGACTTGTTCACATCATTGATTGTCACACTCACGACAATTCAAGAGGATCCAACCCTTCACTACTTGGAAACCGAACTTCGAGAGCTTCAAGAATCCTATGACAAAATCAAAGGAACAATGTCGACTGTTGTTATTACACAGCACCTAGCTAAGGGAGGGAGGCCCAGAACCTAAAAATCCGGGTTTATGTGGCTCGAAAAAAGGAAGCTATGATTAAAGCCTATCTCCAGCCATGGCTAGATGAAGCATTTGCAGTTTCGACCACCATAGAGCGCAGGGTAGCTCATATGCAAAGCGAGTTCGCCACTATTGAGACAACGCCACCAGAGACTGAGTTAATGTCCATGCGAGTGGAAATGATGCAATGGATGACAGAAGAATTTGTTGTTGGAACAAGTGAAGCACATAAGATGCTAACCAACGTTTGTGAAAATATTTTTGCATCATCTAAGTGACTCAAGATGAGTCACGATGATTGTGTTGGGGGATTGTTGGGTAGCGAAAGCCCTGCGCAATGGTTAGAGGGCACAAAGCTGGATATTTTGGGTAAAATTTATGAAAAAGACTTCGCTAAAAGCACGAAGTGTGAATTATAATAGGTTGAGTCAAAGGGTAGTCCACCTGAAAACAATGTAAAGAAAGATAAATAGAGTCAGCCCGCGCAGGGATTGCTAGCCAGGAAAGGGTATAAATAGAGCAAGGCTGTTACCGGGAATAGTGTCCACTTGGATGCTGCTATTCCCACTAAGACTGGTAGCTATCTTAGAAACAAACAAGCATAGTATACTTTCGTTTTCCTTTATGAAAATAGACAAGAGTGGAACAAAGGAGACTAACCTTAGTCTTGCGCTTGATTTCCTTGTTTGATTCCTCTCCTTCCTGATAGAGATTTTCCACTTCTTCTTCTTCTGCCCAGCTTCAAAGAGCACCCGTGGAATCACAGCAACATACTACAATCAAAGAACAAAGATCTATATTCATAAATAACACAGGACCAGATATGTGTTAACCATACAAATGCATATATAAGTGAACATATAAGAATATGGAGGAAAACTTGAATAACTTTATTATGATGAAAAGTAGCAAGAGGATTACAACCATATGTTCTAACCCAGCATCATCCTCCAGTAAGAAAGCCCTTCTTCTCCTCAAGTAAAGCTTAGATCACCCAACACTATGAATATACACCAAAAAACCAACAACACTTCTCTACAAGATAAAAGATTCTAGCCCCTGGATCTCTGTGATGAGGGATCCATATATAGATGATTGTAGGGAGGTGAGTCATCTTCTGGGGTCTTGATTAGTGTCCTCTCTCTAATAGTTCCTACTTCCACTTGGAGAATGATGATCTCTCACTCATCCCTGGTCGAAAATAGAGAGGCAAGTGTCAGAGGGGAAGCTTCTGGAAGATTCCATGATCTTCCACCTCGCATTTTGTCCCTGCCATTTGTCCATTCCCAACCATTGCATGCTACAGAGGAGCCATTCAATATGCACCACACCCTATACACTGGGAAGGTGATATGCATCACACCCTCTACATTGGGTTTTCAGTATGGTCGAATTTTGACCATTTATGAGCAGTTTTTAGTGGAGAACTTCTGGGAGATGATGTAATCAGCTTACCTTGCTCCTTTAGGTAGTGAAGCAACACTTTTAGGAGCCCTCAGTTTATGGACATTTATGATTGGGGTTGAAGTGCCCAAAAATGTCTATAATAGTTTCACCCTAAAGCATGAGGTCGTTAATCTTTTTGATGTCAGGTGAAATGCTTTACTGTGAGGATCCGAAGTTTTTTTGAGCTGGGAGGCGACCTGTAATAAGATACAATACAATACATTATTTTGACAATTTTTTTTCATGATCTAGCTCAGGCGGGCATTCCCATGCTCAGATTTATAAATTCATTTTCATGTACATAGGACAGACAATCGTCTGTGTGGCAGACTGATGATTTGGACTCATCATCCTTTGATTTGGATGATCATCTGTTTGGCAATGCTGTACATTTGATGTCTTTATATTCCTGAATATATCACAGCTCAGATGGATGAAACTAGATTTGGGGTCTTCAAAACGCGTTCAATCTTCACTCAAAGTACAAGTTGATCCATGTGGAAAATGTTCTGGATTCGAACATGGAAAGACATCACCTGATTACCAGCAAATGATGTAAGCTGTTAACAGGCGCAAGAGGAATCACCAACAATGACAATGACCCTCAAGGTACTACAGTACAATTCACGTGGTGTGAAAAAGGACTTGGTATCGAACACCACGTAAAATCTCTCGGTCGAAGGCCATTGATGTAAACCTATCGCCGAAAGTGAGAAACTTGCCATTGAGGCATGCAAGCTTCAAAGTACTGAAAGGGTTGTTCCTAAGTCAACTTCTTGGATAATGAGCTGATGTCGACAAGAAGCGATCCATCGCAGGAGGGCTTTAATGAATCCCACATCAATGACAAGGAACGAAGCAAATGATTTTAGAGGTGAAAAAAAACTGATGATATGAGGGTTCAGAGTGGCGGTCATGAAGGAATGAAGCATGAATAAATTGCAGTGGGTGAGACTCAGGTGAATTGTCTAAATGACTTCTCTTGAACATATCGGCGACACTGACGATGGATTGGTAGCGTTAACCCTAGAGATGGATGGTGTGACGTACCAATGGTGAGGACCAGTGAACGGAAAAACCCAACCCGGCACGGATGCGGAAGGAAAGTGTCATGTTCAAGAGCGACTTGCTACCAATAAAGTTTCTTCTTGTTTTCTTCCCAATTTTCCCCAGTCATTGCTGACCAGTACCTCTTTATTTTTGTGAAGCTTGAGGAGGATAACATATGCTTTTTCTATAATCCGCCCTTCGGGCGAACCTTTCGCTATATTTTAGCGAGCCTAACGACAGTGAAACTCGTTCTCGTCCTGTTGGATGAGTTTGTCACTATTTAGTTTAATGAGTTTAACGACAAAGATAACTTGGTCTCTTTCAATTTTAGAGTCTGAAAGAAACATAAAGAAGACTCCGAAGATTCTTTTTCATTGATAATCCCTTAAGTCTGAAAAAGCGTAAAATAATACAAAAAGGGATGAATTTTCGATAGTTTTAACAAGCCAAACAAGACAAGCACTCGATATTTTTGTGTAATAATCCCTCAAGTCCAAAAATATTAAAATCTAGAGGAGGGATAGCACTTCTGATGCCTTTTAACGAGTCGGAGAGGCCAATCGCTCGAAAATCTTTTCATATTTTATGAGTCAGGTGAAAAGAGTTTAAAGAAGACTCATCTTCGAGGAATGAGTGATGCTTTCGGGTAGCAGCTGATTCTAGGTAAGGTTTGGAATTTTCCAATCACGGCAGTGTTACAAGGATGGCTAGCAGAATCACTCTTTGCAGATGTTCCTCGAAGGGCTAAACAATCATATGGGGGTGAATGATCAGCTAAAAACAGAGTGGAGGTGATGGCGAGAACACGACCAAGGCTCAAAAGCTGGCGATAAGACATTCACGATGGTTATTTACCCATTCATTTTTTAATGAGCTTAAACGCAGGGAGAAACACTTGCTCATGACTTATGTTTATTTTTTAACGAGCATGAAATATGCACTAAAACTGCTCGTGGAGAGTTTATTTTTTAACGAGCTTGAACTCTACGACAACATTGCTTGCCAGTCATATGATGAAAATGTCTCATTTCGAGTTGCTATTTTGAAGTGGCTTACATCTCTAAAGCTTTGCCACGGATCCTTTCTTTATGCAAGTTAGGAAACGAATAGCCTTATGGGTTTAAAGGGTTAGAGGTCCTTCAAATTTAAAAAATAAATAGCTGCTCTTCACTTGCATGCGGAAAGGTTTGCATGCCCCCAGGTATAGCGGAGTAGAGTCTCCAGGTTACCCCTCAATTTGCAGACAAAAAATTCGTTTTATCGGGAAAGGCCTACCTTCTAATGGAGGTATCTTATCCAGTCTAATTCCCTTTTCCTAGATGGATGGGTATTAGACTAGTCATATATCCTTCGCCGAAACCTACCCTATACCCAGAGTTTTCCTGCTGAAGCAGACCAGGGTGCATGCCCCCTGGGTTTCATTCACATCTTCCCAAATCACTCGTGCTCATCAGGTGGACGGACTTGAGACCGATGAGACATTTCTTGCGTGAAAAGACCATTCAGGGATGGCATTTGACCATTTGCGATGTGTGAACCAGGGAATGACATTTGGTCTATGAGCTTGACCATTCTGCCTTCATGCGGAAAACACATTACTCTAAAGAGTGAGGAGACGACGACTCCCATGCAATAAATATAGTTGCGTCGAAGGAGTAGATTGTAATCTAAAGGTCCTTGAACTACCATAACGTTCATGTGAACATTTTTCCTTCTCAAAGTAATGGGCACATTTGGAAGTATCCCTAAAGGTCGACTGGTTCCTTTATCGAAGCCTGTTAGATTTCTCATTTCAGGCAAAAGCGGTGGTGAACCAAGCACTTTCCAAGCAGTTGAGGAAAGGATACTCACAGAAGCCCCTTCATCGATGATGGTACCAACCATGACCATTCTGTAAGCTTGTACAATAATTTTGAATGGTACACTGGCTGGTAAACGGTGTCTGCCTAGTAGGTTCCAGTCGAAGGAAACCACTAGGTTGCTTGGTGGTGGGACTGAATAAACGACCGGGTAGGACTCTGATGAACTTCCTTCCTGCGGTAAAGGAATGGGAGGACTTCCCTCAAGCTCATCGGAGTTAGTGTTGATGAAAATAATTTGAACGGTGTCGTTCTCTTTCTCTTTAGTGACGGTATCGTTCGAGGATGAACATTCCGAAGGAAATACCAGGTCAACTGCCGTATCGACCCTTTGACTTTCATCTGGTATGGATTTCGAAGGTTCATTTTCAATGATAGGTTCTTCGGCTGACCACAAGGATGGGCCAGCCGGATTTTCAATTGGTGGAGGACTCGGCAAGAGTTTTTGATATCCAAGAGGAAGTCGTAACAATGAAACCGAACGATTATCTAAAACTCTTTTAGCCTCTTCAAGGAAGGGACAACGGTGGATGGCGTGATCGCCTTCACACAACTTACAAGGAATTCTAGGATTCCTTCTTTGTCCATGTGCTTCACTTTCACTGGTCGACGGTGAGCATTCAATATGGTTGCCAGAGGTTGATGCTACCGGGTGGTGTAAACGAGGAGACCAGTCCCTTAAGATCCGAGGGATGCAGGGACAATCTCGGTGATAGTGGTCTCCATTGCAGATGACAAAAGGAGATTTAGGTTTCTACTGTGCGGTGTTTGGATTTTTGCTAGACGATACTTGGTTGTTCCCTTTCGATTTTGGTTCCTTTTTCTTCTTTTCCTTTTTCTCTTTCTGTTTCTTCTTCTTCTTAGTTACTTGACTTTTAGCTTTATCGGCTTGGTCAAGCGAAGAGGGAGGAGGAGAAGGAGAATCAGATGAAGTAGAAGGTTGGGAAGCAACTCTAGTGTCGTCTAGTTGCTGGTTAGACTGTTCACGAATTGTGGGATTCTAAACGACAGAGGTAGAGAAGAGCCAGACTGGAAAACCAATTGTCAATCTTGGAAGTGACAAAGTGGCCATATGGGGTGGACCAACATCTCCCCAAGATAGGAAGGGACTAGGATTTCCTTCACGTGGAAATCCTTGGTTGGTAAACTCCATTTTATCAACCTAAAGATCAACGGGGGGAATTTGTGACGTTATTCCAATTTAAAATAAATTTTTAGACGCTTGGACACAACTTGGTTTTTCAATTTTAAAGAGTCAAGAAAAAACAAAAGATGACTCTAGTCGCCTTCAATTTTTATTGAGCTTGAAGTGACAAGCGCTCAGAGGACCTTTTCCTTTAAGGAGTCTGAAAAGGAGCAAAATGGACTTCTCTAGAGATCTAGGCAGAGAGGATTACCAAACCAATCGTAAAACTGCAGAATACTTTTTACGGTACGACAGTCAGTCTTCCCGAATGCTGTGTTCGGTTCATTACGATCGATAGGGCGGCAAACACGACTTCCTAAGGATAAAGGATGCAACCTACAGTGGTCTCCCAATATATACGCGATGGTACTTGCGAGCACAAGTCCGTACTGGCACTTGTCGTCTCAGAGTGGAGGAATCACCCAACCAGCACTGAAAGCAACAGTTACCAGGCTTTACGATGCCAGAATACGTCTCTAGCCTAGACCTCTAGATGTTGCGTTAATTTCTAAAGCGTTGTTAGATTCATTGAGATTTATTTTAAGTTGATCTTGCTTAGCAGTTTTCCTTTCAGGTTCACCACATGATGTATGTAAAATTCCTAAATGCAGTCTAAGATGATAAATAGATGTTTTATCTTCTTTCAGCAATGAAAATCCTAGCTACTAAGGGGAAGGAAGTCAAGCATCTTTTCTTCACAGAGCACAGAGCACACGCTAATATGCACAGTCCTAATCAAGCCAAGCATTCAAGATGAAAATTCACGTGCATGTATTGGTTTTCATTTCCCTTAATGTGTAAATGACATTAAGAAAACTATATGCAAAATTGAAATACTTTTAAAGCGACTGTACTAAACAAAATTCTTTTTCAAAATGAAGTGAAAACAAGAGAGACACTTTGTGATTTTGAAATGGAAATTGCTTTTCGACACTTTAAAACTAGTAAATCAAGTATTATGCAATGATAATCGTATAATGAACTATCTAAAACAATGTGATTGCTTTCTAAAACTGAAAACGACAACTATGAAACTTTCAGATCTAGAGGTGATAGTTTGACTATGTTATTTTTCGCAAAAGAGAACTAAAACGATGCACAATACATAAAAAACGTTTATAGTTCTTTGCACTAAGGAGGTGCAATAATGCAAGAGAAGGGAGTATTCACAGAAGCACACTGATTATAGACAACAAAAAAATCTTGAATAAGACTGAAAACAGTGAGAAAAATCCACAGTTGGAGGGTAAAATCAGTCCTAACTGACCATCGCACCTGTTACACAGTGAACTCAGTATGCAGCGCAGTTACTCCATTCGGGAAGTGAGATGCATACAGGCTGCCTTGAAGGTAGGGTGCAATGGTTACAGTGCGAGACTCTGAACGAGACTTCACTCACAGTTTGCAGTTTAGTTCAGGTGTTTAAGCTGAATAAGTACAGATCAATGTATGTAAAAACATAGGGGTGATTTAAGAGGTTACTAAAGCCACTACTTAGGGAAATTAGATCGCTTGCAGATCTATTGTTCAATTTATAAACAAAAACTCGGAGATTAACTGAAGCAACATTGATCTACTTTGCATTCATATGACGAATGCAGTTTGAAGGCTAGCTGGCTTGACTTCAGGCTCCGTCTGTATGTTTATAAAAGAAACAAGGATAGATAGGCTAACAAGTAATCTAGTCGCTCCCCAGCGGAGTCGCCATTTTGTTATACGGGAATAGTGTCCACACGGATGTTGCCTATTCCACTAAGATGTGTGGCTATCTTTAGAAACAAACAATCAAAGTCTACTGTTGATTCCTTTTTTATGAAAATAGATGAGAGGAGAACCAAGAGGGCCAACCTGAGTCTTGCGCTCGATTCCCTCTCCTTCTTGATAGAGTTTTGCTGCTCGCTCTTTGTCTGCTCAGCTTCAAAAAGCACCTTTAGAATCACAACAACATACTACTATGAAAGAAACAAGGATTTAAATTCCCAAATAATGTAGGATTAGATGTACATTAACCATATAAAAGCACATATAAACAAATACACCAGGATATGGAAGGAAACAAGAATAACTTTATTCAGATAAAAGTAGCAAGAGGATTACAACCATGAGTAGCTCTGACCCAGCATCATCCTCCAACTAAGAAGCCCTTATTTCACCTCAAGCAAAGCAAAATCACCCAACACTGTGAATGTACACAAGAATACTAACAACACTTCTCTATAGATTACAAAATTCCAGCCTCTGGATCTCTGTGATGAGGGATTCATATATAGATGATTACAGAGAGGTGAGTCATCTTTTGGGATCTTGATTAGTGTCTTCTCTCTGATAGTTGCTGCTTCCACTTGGAGAATGAAGATCTCTTACTCATCCTTGGTCGAGAATGGAGTGGCAAGTGTCAGAGGGGAAGCTTCTGGAAGATTCCATGATCTTCCACCTTGCATTTTGGTCTCTGCCATTTTTCCATTCCCGATCATCGCACCCTACAGGAGAGAAAAACAGTATGCATTGTACCCTGTACATTAGAAAGGTGATATGCATCGCACCCCCTGCATGGAGCTTTTAGTATGGTCCAGTTTTGACCATTTATGAGCAGTTTTCAGTGGAGAACTTTTGGGAGATGATCTAATTAGTTGACCTTGTTCCTTTAGGCAATGAAGCAACCCTTTTAGGGACTTAAGAGCCCTCAGTTTATGGACATTTGTGATTGGGGTTGAAGTGCCCAAAAATGTCTATAACACCTAGACACCATCTTAGACACTGTGTGAGGGAGAATGTGACTGCTCGTTGCTCTCAAGAAGACTCTGTGTGTGCTTCTGGGATGGAATGGAAACTCTGTATGAGCGTCAGGGGATTAATGCAACCCAATCTGACTCTAAACCCTTGGACGCTCTAATAAGCCTGTCTGCTAGTGTCTAGGGATTTATGGACATTATCTTGTCCACTTTGTGCCAGCATACAGGGACTAAAATTCCATGTTCTATGCTAGCGTCTAGAAACCAGAAAACACTAACTCAAAACAAACCTCTCGCCGATGATTTTAGATCCCTGTGCGAACTCCTTCCGTCAAATCTATGCAAACCAAGACAAAAGAGAAGAATAGAAAAATGACTTGATCAATGTGATGAAATGAAATTGAGGTTGCTTCTATTTATAGGTTTTCTTGAGGGTTCACTTGGGTTAATATTGACCCAAGTAGTTACCCGTGTGGTTAGGGTTGACCCATTCCATAATGTATGTATGAATAGAATAATTCAAAACTTAACATCTGCTTAACTAAATTAAGTGATATTTAGGTTGATTTTGGTCCTCTCGAAAAGTGTAATTTAATGCAAGCATCATCTCGGGCATATGAGATGTTCAATGTGGAATTTTACCCTAGTTGCAAAAATTAACACCAAGAAACACAATTGTATTCTCTGAAATTTCTTGAAGATAATCAAAGGCTTCTGACTTCACTTCTAGTAGTATTTGTGTTCATGTAAGTTTTTGTTGTGTAATCATTTATGTTTTTCATCTTATGTTAAAGGTAACATAGGAGTTAGGGTAAGGCTAATTTAAGGATTTACTTCCCTGAAAATCACTGCAAAGTTATAATCAATACAGAGAATAGCTAATTGAACATGTTGTTTAAATTAGTACCTATGCATCATTAAATTGTCGCCTTCTGTCATCTCTTGAATATATATGTGTTGGTTGTAGAAATGTCTCTACATGTGTCTGTTGTATCTGATAAATTAAGTATTTTCATTTTCACCCAAAAATAATTGTAATTCCCTTTCTTATCAGGCTCAATTCAAAGGAAAAATCTGCATTTCATTTTTTTATTTGTAAAGTTTTATCAAAAGTTTCCCATAGGATGTATTTCTAAAAAAATGAAAATTTTTAGGCTTCTCATTCACATATGGAAAGAAAAAATATGTATTTACCCTTCCTTTGGATGTTGTCCTTCGAATCCTAGGGTTTGGGGGTGAAATTCCTCAAAATTAGGGTCTTTTGCAGCAAAGTTTGCCTTCCTGTAGCTTCTTTGTTTTCCCCTGTAGCAACTTTGTTTCTCTTGGAGCACATAGTTTGTCTCTCCTGTAGCAGCCTTGTTTCTCCTGTAAAAAATATGCTCGATGTTGTAGTACCTACAAATCAACTCTGTATCTCTTCTGTATCACCCTAGGCAGCCCCTGGTAACATCTAGCTCGAACTTCGATGCCTTAATGAGCCTCTCTAACTGTTTTGGTAATGGGCACCGATACAACTGAAGTTGAGACTTGTTCTTTTATTTCTTTTTGTGATAGTGGGCTTGGTGCACTCAGTGATCTAGTCCTCATTCATCATAATTATCACTTCCCCACTTTGACTTCTCCTTGTTACATGGGTATTTGAGTAAACAGTAGTCTTACTAGTCGAGGGTGGCCAAGTTTACTGGCCACCTTCAACCTATAAAACCTTCTCTCATGTGCATTGAAAACAATTTTTTTACCATAATATGCTCAAAAGGAGAGATGAAGAAAAATGCATACCTATGCCTACCTAACGTCGAGCTGCTGTAGATGCATGTGTGCTGCTTTTGAACCAGTGGTCAATCAACTATTCCCTGAACTTGATCTTCCTCATTCTTTCCTCATGCACAAGTCTTTATTTGAGAAAACTTGATGATGTTCTTTGATAGATATTTGACTGATACAATTTCCTTTTTCATGCAAGTCCCTCTAGTGCTCGATCTACCTCTATTAGAGCGGATTGGTTACCTCTTCATGGTTGGTTTGGCCTTATAAAAACTTAGGGATGGACTTGTTAATGCTCAGGGATGGTCACATCTTCAGTATGAAGCTAGAATAGTCCTATTCTCTTGGTTTTATTGGATTTGTGCAAGCTGCTACAATAATGATCTTTGTCATGTAGCAGTCACACAGTTCCCTCCAAAATCTCATTCAAACCTCATGTTGCTTCATGGAATGAATTTAGTGACTTGGATGAATCATGGTGAGCATATGTACAGGGAATATAAGTTATGATGGTGGTCAATGCTTATGAAGAAGGGGTAAAGGTAAAGTCTCTTTTCTTTGTTTACTTTTATTATTTTTATATTTTTTCATAAACAAAGGGGGAGTCTTGATAAGAAGTTAGTTAAATGGAGTGGATGAGGGGTGAAAGAGGTTTGATGAAACTCTCCTCATGTTTCCTAAGGGAAAACATTATTTCTCACACATTTTTCTAAGTAGATCTTACTCCTGTAGAAAATCTGGACACTCCTGTAGTAATTTTGGAACGCTCCTATAACATAATTGTTTTATCCATATCTCTCAAACGATAGATTGGATTGACATAAAATTGGTAATCACCTTGCCATCTCGACATAAAAAATCTTGGCTAATGGATGCAAAAATCTCGAGAAAAATTAAAAATGGTTATAGGTGATGGAGGCCAATTTCTTGAAAAGTGTGCATTGGAATTGAATGAAATTCCTTGAGAATGGTACCATTATCCATATGCATATCCCCATGAAACATATAGGCAAAAATATACATGGTTTTTGAGATATGGTAAAAAAAAATCCTACCCTGTGTATTTTGGCCTCGTGTAGCAAAACAAAGTCTTCCTGTAGCATTTTAGAACAACGAGGGAAATGAATGGGAAAGACTTAGAAAGGATGGGTGGATGTTGGAAATGGATGAGGATGATGTATTGACATGGCTTTGGTCCTGTTGGGGCATTTGGTAAAAGGAGGAGAAATCAAAAGTTTTACTTCTTTTGACTAGCTTTTTGATCAATTTTTTCTTTTGGTGCTAAATTGTTCTTGTTGCTTGCAAAGGTTGGAGAGCACCTACACTCATCCTTTTCATTTTTCATTTTTTTTTTTTTCCCTAGGCCTACTAGCTGCCTCAACGAGGTTTTCAACTTGTAGGTCTTCCTCGACGCCTCAAAGGAGGTTTTCACCTAGGATCTTTTCATTTTTTTTCCCTTTTTTATTTCTAACCCATTGACTGTCTCAAGGAGGTTTTCAATCAGTGAGCCAATCTCAGGTGCCTCAAAAGAGGTTTTCACCTAAGATTTTTTCCTTTTCCTTTTTTCCCTCTCTTTTTCCATTTTTTATTTATTTATTTCTATCCTACTCTACTTGAAAAAACAAAATCTCTTTCGAGTGTAGGAATACCTCCAATGGAGCCATTTGCATAAAAAGATGATAGATAAAATCATGTGTAGGCTCAAAACATATTCTTTGACATGTACCTGAATATTAGAGACCAAAATATTTTACTTTGATGATATCAAGCACTATTGAAGAAGAGAGTGATGCTCCATCGAGCCTCAATATATTTTTGATGCTCTTGGTTCGCTTGCTCATCTGGATCATTCTTCATGTCTTCTTTCTGTTCCATTCAAATATTCTACCTTTTTTTCTGATGAGTCCCATGCACACATAAAGGATCTAATGGAAATCATAACAAAAACTCTTCAATCTCAGGCTTCATTGGTTGCTCTCCACAAAATGTGATACATTATTCTTCTGGATCTTCTTCTTCTTCTAGATTTTGTTCTTTAATGACATCAGGAAAATATATATTTTTTGCAATACTTTTGTTGAGCTAAGATGGATACCATTTAGATCAAGAGGAGTTGTTTGGAAGTGTTGTACCTCAACATTGTAAGTGGGTTGAATTACTTCATTGTTTTGGTTTTGAAATGGTGGTACAGGTATATTTGATATGGATGCAGTTGGGGTTGGGGTTGTGGTTGTGGTGGAGGTCAATGGTAGGGATAACATGGAGTTGGGTATGGAGGATATTGAGGAAAATATTGAGGATATTTTTGGATTGCTCCCATATGTTTTTTGGAAATCTTATTGCTAAGATTGGTTTTGGGGTTGAAATGGCCAAGGTTACCAAGGAAGGAGTGTGTTCCAATTAATTTGAGATGGATGTGCATAACCTTGAAATTTTGAATTAGGTTCTTACATAATATCAGGTTGACTAGGCTACCATGGTCTTCTTTGAGCTACATAACATAGCTACTTTGGTGATTGACTTGCTCCGTTGTCCTCTTGGTAAACTTCCTTCAATCTTGGTAATGATGGGAAATATTTTGTAGCGTGTGACTTTACATGGATAACACAAATATCAACATCCTCTTTTTGCTCATTTTGCATTATTAACATTTCTACTTGTTCACTTATATTGCTAATAATTTCTATTTTAAAGTTATCAAGCAAATTTCCCAGTTCAACTTGACTTACTGATCTTGATGCCGATTTACTTATTCTTTCCCTTCCTCTTTATATGTGCTTGCGTGTTTCACAATTTCTTCAAATGGTAATTGGTATACATCACCTCTAATCATGATATCAAAAAGTTCAATACACTCATCCATAATTGTTCTAAGTAAGAGGGTTTTTAGTGTGTAAAATCCTAAATGATGTAATTTTGCCCTCTTAAAATTATACATAAATCTCTCTATTAGATCTTCAAGGCTCTCATCTTCTTTTTGAGTCATTCTAAATATTTCTTCTTTAAGATCATAATATTTATGTTTTTCTAGAAATATTTTTTTCATATCATTCCATGATCTTATTGAGTTAGTCCCTAAACTCATGAACCATTTAAGAGCTTTATCCTTCAATGTTTCCGGAAACAATATCAATTTTGAAGTGTTTAATAAGTAACCGTAAGATCTACAGAGGATTTCAAATTCAAAGAAAAAGGTTTCTGGATCCTCTGACATCATACCATAGAAGTTGGGAAGGAAATATGGAGGGATGTTCTTCACATGAATAATGATATCAATATATTGAATGGGAAATCCAAGAGGATCTTCTTCACTGTTATCATCTCCATCCATTTCTCCTACCTTCTCTGCCACCTCTTCTTCTTCTACCTGCAAAAGTGGATGGTGGTGTGGTTCTTACTACACTAGGTGATCAAATGGGGGGGTTTGGTGTTGGAGAAGTAATTTTTTGAATAAGAATGCTAATGCAATGCAAATTTTTTGTGTTTTGAATTAAATATTCCTAATGAAATTTTTGTTCTTGTAGAAAGTAAAAGAAATGATTCAACTATGGAAGAAAACAATGCATACTTTGACACCTCCCCGACAACGACGCCAAAAAGTGATGAGCCCAAGTATCACAACAAGAATGCTGCAACTCCCAAGGCTACCAGCTTAAACTATCAACTCGGGTTTAGTACAAATTTAAAAGGTGTCAACACTATATGTGAAACATGTAATGTGTCTTTCTTTCATTGATCTGATGCAATGAAGTGAATGCCATGAAATCCAAGCCTAAACTAATTGAAAAAATGGAAAAGAAACTTAATTACTTTTAAACAGAGGAAATCCTAGTTAATTTTGCAAAAAGGAAATGCTATTCTACTTTACATGAATGTAAATGTTAATCCTATTTGTAGAAATGTAAACATTAACATATTTGGAGAGTGTGAATGGTACATCAAAAGGAAGCCTAGCCTATGCAATAGAAATAATGATGTTGGAAATGGAAACCATAGCTTAAGATGTATGAAACAAAATGAAATCATGAAATCATTCTTTAATAACTGCTTTCAAAATATATTTTTGCAATAGAGTTCATAAGATACTTCATGAAGTAATCATGAAAATCATCATTATGCTCTTCAAGTCATGAATCTGTCCACTAACCATAACTACAAAGGTGAATTGAAATGGACAAGAAGCAAGGATTAAGAGGTATTTGGTCTTACTAAATAATGGATCAAAGCCTAGAGGTCATTATTCAAGCCTAAGGGACAAAAACCAAGCTTTTGGAGAAGGTCTAGTTAAGTTTACACGTGCTACAGGAGGTGCTACAAGAGGCCCTGTTTTGCTACATGAGCAAGATAACTTGCCGAATGCCCAAGTAAATCAAATTTAAATGGGATGGGAAAATTTTTGTTCTTAATTAGGATTTATTAGGACTCCATTCCAAGTGGAAGCACTCCAAACTACCCTTGTTAACACGTGCTAAAAAATATCAGAAAATTACTACTCTAAAAACTGGAAATTCAAGAATTAGTGAGCTAGTTAACCTACGAAATGCCTAACGTAATCAAGTGAAAATTATATGGGTTAATTTTTGTTATTAACTTGAATTTTTTTATGAACCAATACAAGTGGAATAAACTCAAATGAGTCTCATTAACACATTCTAAAAAAACAACATAAAATTACTACTATTTTGCTACAAGGGATTTCCAGAAATTCTAGATTTGTGAACTAGTAAACCGATCCAAGTAGCTCAATGATGAATATGACTTTTAAAAGTTTTTCTAAGGATGCATCATGCTTGTGAATATGTAGATAACCTAAAAAACAAACCACTTCAATCATTTAACCAATGTAACCTACAACAAAAGAAGCATGAATAGTAAATGCAAATAAGAGAAGAAAGAGAAAAAGACATTCAAAGGAAATAAAGAAATTGTACAAGAGGGCTCCGAGGCTCCTGGGATGGCCAAGACCAAGGAAAAATATCAAATAAATTTGAAGGAAACTAATATTTAGAAGCTAAAAATGACACCAAACTTCATTATATGAATCCAGATTCCAAATACATCCCTGCTAGAAATGAAAGTGGAGCTGCTAAATAACAAGTTTTCTCCATAAGAAGACTAAGAAATACATGCCCCCAGAGGGAAATTTGAATTTGTGCTTATAAAAATTGATGAGGAAGCATTCTCCTTGAAAGGATGGAGATTTCCCCTCCAATAACCCTCAAATAGTGGATATGGTCCTCAACATTAGGAATCTACATTAAATGACAGGGAGTGCATTCCTAGATTTCCTCAATCACTGGAGCTCCAAAATTTGTGCAATAATTTCATAAGATCTTGTTCATCTATTATCCAATATTGGTCCATCTTGTAGTAGGGATCAAGTCCCTAGATTATCTCCTCCTCCAAATCTTCATAATCTGCTCAATATTCTCACAATATTCTACAAAAATAAATAATATTAGGCACAAATATGCAATTATCTCTAAACCTTCATAATGAACATATTAAAGTTAAAAATATGTCATCTAATGCAAAAATAGAGGTTTAATGTGTTTAATTATGGTCATATGGGCTTTAATTTATGTCTAATTTGGAGGCCCACCAATCTGTTAAAATATTATTGCAATTTTCCTTGAGGCGCATCGCAGTATGAGCTCGTCATCAACGAATTGGGAATGATTTACATCCTTTGAATTTATGGATATGCTTAGACCTCTTAACTTCCCATAAAACCTAGTGAGATACATATTTCTTCTAAGAATTTATGCCAGTAATAGATATAAAAGAGGGGAGAGGGGAGAACCTTGTCTCAATCCCCTTGAAATTGGAAATAAATTGCAAGGGTGATTGTTTAGTAAGGGAGCAGTCCAGGGACTTCCCACACAAGATCTTGTCAAATTTATAAATTCTTCACAAAATACCAACTTTTCTCTGATTGAGAATAAATAAGAATGACAGATTCTATCGAAAGAGTTCGCCATATCATATTTTATAACCATACATGGATCACCACTTTTCTTACTGGAGATCACCTCTTGGACTAAAGTGACATTGTATATGAACTGTTTATGCTTCATAAATCCCTCCTAGTTCTACGATATTATTGCTGGGAGGATCTTCCTTCACATGTTAGCTATCACTTTTTTCAAGATCTTATAAGCTAATTTGTATAGGGATATAGGTCTAAAGCAAGAGAAGGACATATGCTTTGCCTATTTTAGAATTAGGGCAAGGAAGGAGGAGTTTGCGTTCCCTCCGAATTTCCCTTTTGTCCTTGAGGAGATCAACATTCAAAAATATCTTTCTTTATTAGGGCCCAAAAGGATATGAAAAAACTGATGGAAAAACCGTCTAGTCCAAGATCTTTGTTGAGATCAATATACCAAATTGCTTCTATGACCTCTTCTTCTTCAATTGGCCTTATGAGCAGGTGATTTTTCGAATATGAAACAATTGAGGGAAGGGGAGAAATAAAAGATTGAACCCATCTAGATTGTTTTCCTTGTCCTCGAAGTATAATTTCCCAAATAAGTTGAATGCTGCTTGCTTGATTTCAGGAAAGGGAGATAATTTTGATTGACCCTCTAGGGTGATTTCTTTAACTTGATTTCTGATCTCCCTCTATTTTTCTTGCTTATGGAAAAATGATGTGTTTCAATCCCCAACCTTAAGCTAAAGACTCCTTGACTTCAAGCACCAATATTTTTCTTCTTACCTGCTGAGAAGAGAGATTTATTTGCCTATTTGTTTTTTTTTCAATATGTCTCTTTATCACAATTTCATTCTCCATCTTAGCTCGATGATTCTTGAGGTGTATAATAAGTTCTATTATCTTTATTTGAAGGCTTAAAATTGAGCTTATCCCAGGAATGAAGAGAATGATTTACCATTTTCAACTTGGACACCCATACAAATGCCGGAGAACCATTCACTAGAGAAGCCCCAGCTTGATGAATTATTTCTGTCACTCCCTCCCTTTGGAGCTATGCGGGGCTGAAACAAAATGGTATTGGTACAAGTCCCTAGGAGGACCCATGCTAGAATTGATTAAGAAAATTGAGTACCTTTCACCAACCAGTTACTGTGGATGAGGCATCTATCCAATCTAGAGGCAATGTGCCTTACTCCACTTCTCCTGTTGGACCACAAGTACTTTAATTTATTTGGAGTGATGTCCAAAAGGTCCCATTCAGAGAGAAGGTCTTCCATCCTATCTCAGAAGGGATATATAATAATAAAATCACTGTGTTTCTCATATGAGAGGTGAACAATGCTAAAATACCCACTGATTATGGTATCAATATACCATTGCTCCTCTTTTAACCTAATTAGTGAGTGCTAAAATTCTTCTTACTCATTATAATTCATTGGAGCATAAATATTAACAAATGAAAACACTTCTTTTGTGCTTTTATATTCTAATTTGATAGTGACCCAAAAACTTGATTTGGATTTGGCCTTTAATGTAAAACAATAATCAGACTAGAAGGTGATTAGTTCTCTGGAGGCTCTGCTATAGATTTTAATAACACCAAAACTATTCCTCCAAAAGTATATGGATAACGCTAATACATATTCACCAACTAGCCTAGTTTCTTGTAAGAACAAAAATTGAGGTTTTTCCAGTCTTATAAAATATTTTACTGTTTGGGATTTGATGGGGTTTCCTAGTCCCCTATATTCCAAGGAATTACTTTCATCTTAACTTAGAGGCTTTTGAATTACCTCCTTTGGATCCAGTGTTCATTATTTCCTTGTTACTCTCATTCTTAAGAATCTTAGTGATACAAGGATGATTCCCATCTTAATATTTTATTTCGCTTATGCTTCCCTTGAATCTTTGTTAGAGGGTGTTTCTTTGGCTTTATGGTTTTCCATTTTGAGAACGAAAGAATAGCTTCCTCAATTCTGCCTCTTTTTGGCACTCCTCATGAGGACCTTTCCTATCCCTTCATCTATCACTTGTAAATCGAGGGTTACATCTTAAGATCCTTTGTCATTCCTTGTCGAGGATGGAGGGGTAATGACACCGTGTTGATACCTAGTTTGAACATTGTTTTCAATATTCATTCCTTTCATCGGTTCTTCCTCATGAAACTCCCAATTTCTTTTCTCCCATTTCTTCCTCAGAAGTTGGCTCTTATACACCTACCACTAGTTTTTTTTTTTTTTTTTTTTTTTTCCCTTCCTATTACAGGATGTCAAACAAATTTATAGACATTGAAGCAACATTGTTAGCAGAGGTTTTTGGATTTTTAGCTCCACTCTTCCCTTTGAAGGCACCCATTTTTTGGTTATGCCATTGTTCATATTAAGAAGGAGTTGACCCCTTTCCATTTCCACTCTTATTGTTCTTGCAATCTCAAGTAAAATGCCCATATTCCTGACAACTTTTATACTTGAAGGGAAGCTAGTCATAGTCCAACATTTGAGTGAAACTAACCTACTCCCAATAGCCTTCAAATACTCATCACTCCATTAGGAAAGAGGCAAGCACAAACATTTGACCCATATAGGCACAATAGTTGGAATATCTTCGTCTAGGTTGAAATCCAAGGACTAAGAATTCATGTACATGCCTTTGGAACCAAAAAAATGTGGTATGTTTCTAAACACTATATCTCGTTCCTCCTTATATTAAAAAAGCAGAGCGAAAGAACCATTTCCCACAACATGAACGCTTAGATTCCCTTTCATCATGGGTTTATAGTGTTTGTCATCCCATTTCTCTATGGAATTTGGAGAGGGCTACATGCCCATGAAATTCCTGACCAGAGCTATGTCAGAGAAGGCCAAAGAAGTTTTGCAAAATCTCAAAGGGAGGACAATCGAAGGAGTGTTCTCAAACTTATTCACGAATTGTCTACTGCTCCTTGGGACAAGGGTTACTTTTAAGCAATGAAACCAATGCACAGAACGAAAATTTCTCGTTGTAGGGAGGGGTAGAGTCCCCTTCGAACCCGCTGGCATTAGACTTCATCTAGAAATCCATCGATGCACATAGATATTTAGGGTTTGAACAGAGTTGCAGACACAACAACATATAATTAAATTACCAACATAAGAAACCCAAACATAAGAAGTTGCTATTTTTATTTTATTATTTTTGTTTACAAGACAGGACAAGTCAATACATTGCAACTTCTCTTCCATAATGGGCTGGAAATCGCCTCTCAAAACAATAATTAGAGTTAAATATTCAAACGCTAAAGTGCCTACACATTCATATGCAATTATTACAATTTTCAAATAAGATAAAATACGTAAATGTAACACATATAACATTCAATAACCAATATACTCAAGGATGACCATTATTAAATTAACGACACCTATGAAGCGACCTCGTAGCTATGCTTGGTGGATGCCATGGGAGGGTTTATTGCGAATCATGTACTAGCAAGAAAATGGTTCCTCTCTTCAAGATGGGTAGACAAGACAAAGAGAAAAAAGATGAAATAAAAGCTTGAACTCAACTAGTGGAGAGAGCTCAAACCTCATGAGATTATAATGAGGACAATGATAATGGTCATGGTGAAATGAGGAGGACAATCTCTCCTATTTATAATAAAATGCTAACTAGATTTTGATGAGGTCAAACATTAAAAAATATTTATTGGACCAAATCAAGATCTAACTAATTTTGTGTTTTATTATTTTTTGTGTGAGGAAAAAGTAAAAAATAATGGTTAATAACTTTTATTCGAGTAACTGACTCAAATATAATGATATGTTTATTTAATTAATTAAAATGATCCATAAATAAATGATTTATTAGATTATTTCCATTTAATTGGGTAAAATGGTTAGAAATAATTAATGAATAAATTATTTATTGAATTATTTCTAGCTGAAAGGGTTAATTTGTTGGAAATAATTTATAAATGATGATTTAATAAATTATTTCGAGGACAATGCTTAGAATATTTAGATATAATTAATAATGAATTAATTATTAATTATTTCTATAGGAATAAATAAAATGAGTGAAAATAATTATAATATATTCACATAAATGGGTAAAAATACGAGAATAGCATAAAATTAATTTATGGGTTATCCTCATGTAAATGGGAAAATTAACAAAAATAACTTAGAGAAAGTGGTTCCTTAGGTTATTTTCTAAGGTGAAAGCGGGTTTTAATGTCTAAAACCTATACTAGCATGGTATATTTCAATGAGGTGGGGGAGGCATACCCATGCTTCCCAAGATAACTTAGTATAAATAATAATGATGTGCCAAACAAAGAGGGTAAATATAATACATCAATGTGCTGACATTAATGGGCTAGAAAGGAATACAATGAAATACATAGTCCCATATACATGTGCCTAGAATAAGGAGACCAAGACTTATATTATGACTACTACTAATATAGACACATCAGACCAAATACTCCCTTACTGAGGGGAGGAGGTTGATACGGTTTGAGAAGCCCTGCCAAATAAGAAGGAGCTCTAAAGATCTAAATAAGCTAGTTGAAGGGAGGCTCATGTCGTGGGCTCTGAGAACAACAAAAAATGAGCCAATCAAATATAAAGAACTACATCTAAGGCTAGATCATATATTGCAAAAGGTCAAGCATGTGAGGTGACTACCTGAAGGGAAACACCTTCTAGAGGTTTGGGGACATCTCACACATGCTTAATGAATGTTGGTATAATCTACCGAAGCATTGGGCCATCGGGTGTAAGAACCTCAATCATGTGATAGTGGGATAAAATAAAGCACATGAATAACAACTAAGCTAGAGAGAATTGAGGTCTCCCTCTGCTTGATTTGAGGCACCCACCAATGAAGAGAATGGATCCAAGGTAAAACACCCTCTAGGAAAATCCCCTAGAATAAAGTGTTGAAATCAATAAAGGAATGCCCACCAAAATTGAGGTAATTATGAGTCTGAAACAATGACACAAGGCACATAGTATAATGTGTCTGGAAGACATTGACACCAATGAGGGGAAAGATGGTATGATGGGTTGAATTACGACTTCCATTGTTGGAGAATAACAAGCAAAGTTGACCTAGTAGTGATTGAAAACATTCCATAGGGAACAATTAGTTATTAGGATAAACTCTTTTAAAGAAATATTAGTAAACCAATGGGACAATGGGAGGTAGCATCTCAACAATATAGGATGGGTGCAACTCATGAAGGGGATGACACACTATAATAAGACTATATATGTTTATGATTAGACTCCATGGAACATAATGGTGACTCATCTCTGATTCTCTGAACATGGGTGATTAAATGATGTTGCCACTAATCGAACCAAGCACAAGTGGTATAAATACCTCATAGAGTAAACCAAGGGGTTATAAAGGGGGGAGTCCAAGGGGACATGGGTTCTCAACATGATAATGATAAACGTGGTTGGTGTTGGATGGTATGAAGACAATACAGACCCCCAATACAAAAGGGGATTTAACAATATGGACATCAAAATGAAAAAGGGGAATTGTGTTGGAGTGCCCATGAGGGGAGGCTCTAACACTTGATAGATGGCATATGAAAAATTTGGATGAGATGATCCATATACCTAAATGTGGGGGTCCCTAAGGTGATATTTGTTGAATGATATGAAAACACAATAAATAAGTTGATATTACTTATAAGAAAAATGCTACAAGGAATGGCCCAAAGGAGACCCTATAAACATGAGTTAAGGTGGTCTACTCACAAAAAATTTGCACATATGAGTCATCAAATACAAAGACAACGTGGTGTCAAAGAGAAAAATATGAAGAAATTAAATTTTAAAGGAGGGGGATTTATTAAAGTAAAAAAACTTGAGGAAGACCCATTTGAGCTTCAAAAGATATTTCTAATGGTTCTAATAATTTATCAAACAAAGCCAAGATGAGGTCATAATGGCCAAGTGGAAAATGATGTTTTTTCTAGAGGAAGACCCATTTGAAAACTTCAAAAGATATTTCCAATGGCTTTAATAATTTATCAAACAAAGCCAAGATGAGGTCATAATGGCCAAGTGGAAAATGATGTTTTTTTCCAATAAAAGGGATTTTCCCTCTAATTCCAAGTCATTTGTGCATTGGCTTGTGAAGAATCAAAGAAAGAAAGCATGAGGAGATGAACTACCAGAGGAGGTATATAGTCAACTCCCACCGCCAAGTCAAACATGGGAACTATATGGAGTGTGACATTGAAGATATATAGTACCAAGTATCAATTATATCAATGTGTAAGTAGCTCACTATAGAGGTTGATAAGACAAGCTACCCAATGAATGAGGGGATAATCAATCTTGACTAGAACTTTTGGCCCTAGGTTGAGAGTAGATAATGATGAAGCTGGAAATTGGACATAATGGCCATCATGTGCCCAAGTATGAGATGATGCACCCTAGTAGATGATGGGGGATCATGTATGCATAGGTGAGAATGATGCCCACAATTGGGTACACAATCAACATGCTATGGACATGCCACATGTATTTAGAGTAGTGGACTCCAAATACTTTCTTGATGATGATGGTAAGTGATGTTATACATAATATGATTATGCATATTTCTATTTGTGTGGAACTACCAATTGTTTGATGTTGTTATCTTCTTTGAATGCATGTGATAAATGCCAATCTGGAATGCTATTAACAATGGTATGTACATATTTATTTTGACTTCTAAGTACACAATCGAATGAAATATATTCAAATGATAATGCTAGAAGTATATATCATAGATATTTTCTAAAGAGGACAAGGTTATGCACATGGTAAACATTATTCAACTGCATTGCGAGAAACTAAGAATTGAGACAAACATGAAGGTGATGGATGCGATAATCAAGGGGATCAACTCATGAACCAATCAAAACATCAGATTCAACCTAATTATTGGTGGTATATCTAATGGAAATGCTATTAGAGTGGACAAGGGAATGTAAAGGAGTAAAAATTACCCATATTGTCAAGGCTAGATTCCATGTGTAATGACTCGCACCGTTGACATAACCGATTTATGGTGTGAATTATGGATCCATTTGAAAGGTGAAAGAAGGAAACAAATGAGATGTAGAAGAATGAAAACCTACTTACATGATACACAAAGAAAAAAACAAGATGAATTCTAGGGAAAATCTTCAAGGTAGAATTTCTTGAGATATAGTGCATTACAAGGGTTTGAGAGAATTTCTCGATCTAGACCCTCAAGAATTTATGTCCACTTTCCAAAACATTTTTTGACAATGTAAGGGCCCCACCATAAGGATAATAAATTCCCATGAACCAAGATATCATGGGCCTAGTCATAAATGAGGACTATATCAATTTCATGATAGACAACAGGATGAACCTTACAATCATATTAGGCTTTAGTACATTTCTTGTCCGCTTCAATTGTTTGCAATGCTTCACGATGGTATTCATTAACATGTTCCAACATAATAGGGGATTGACATCTCCTGTAGGTTGGTGCCAACAAATATTTGTTATAAAGAATTTTTCATTTACATCTTATGTTCCATATGTGAGATTGTTTGGTTATGATTTATGAATATTTAAATAAGTAAGAAATTGTCCTATATTGATTCACAACCCCACCGCCCCCCCCACCCAAGTATAAGTGTGAATGAAAAACATAAAATCATAACAAATATTAAAGGAAGGCTATCTAAATCCTAATTTTCCTTTGGTTGGTCATCATTTCCTGATCCCATCAGTGGTGTTGTAGACTACCAGAAAATTTAATTGCTTAAATATTGTTACATTCAATTGTCAAGCTTGTTGGAAATACTAGGAGGGGGGTGAATCAACATTTCTTAAAAGTTAGCACTTTATTAACTTTTTTCAGAGCATTAGTTAATATTCAACAATATTATTATTATTCAGTATCAGATAATAAAACTAGTAAACAACACCATACCAAAATGCATAAAGATAGAGACAATAGACACAAATATTTTTAGGTAAAAAACCCCCTCGAGGTCAAAAACCACTAAACACTTCTTAGTAATTGCCATATTTTCTTTAAAAGAAAAAAATACATCAAGTTTTCATATCCAAATGAAGGAGGCTCCAACCACCTAATTTATAGATTCCAAATTATAGAATGATCCAACACCCTATTTACCAACTGCAGCTAGAAAGACGCCCCAATGCCCTGGATTTCATGCCCCAACCTAACAAGTGATCTAAAACTCTATATACTAGCTGCTATCAGATGGATGCTCCAACACCATATGATTTGTCATCTCCCACTATAAGGACACTCCAATGTCCTGCGCAGGCTATGGCCTGCCTTAGAACCACCCTGCCACCCTGAAGTGTTCTCAAGCTCTAACTCGAAGGTGACTCCAATCACCTACCTGCGCCACCCTACCAACCTTAAGATACGACAGACCATGTTTCACAATTTTCACACTAGATCCCCTTGGGCTCTGAATCAATATAAGAAACCTGTAAAGAAGATACTATTGCTCTGCCCGGTAAGAATATCACTGATAATCCTTTGTAGCCACACTACTCAACACTACTCTAACTTACCATTGTAAAACAATGTTCACCAAACTAACATCTACTCAATCTCAATTCCGAATCAAGCCACTGCACAAATTGCACACCAAACCCTAACTGTAAATACTGCTACATCCATTGATCACTGTACAAAACATTGTCACTATTTGTCCCACTACATTGCAATGCACATGAATGAATATGTGTTCAACGACTCATAGAGAAATCATTCAAATCACTGTGCCAAGCTACTTATACTATTGTAAGTACCAAACACTGATGTCCAATGATGGCACAATCCTAGATGACTTAGGTCATGCCTATGACCCTCTTGTAACTGTATCATACTCTTCCCAATGAAGGTTACTAACATATGTTTTATAACAACTCAAATATATCTATGAAGCACCTTCTAGACCGTTGTCATACAATGTTGAACCTATCATGCCAATTCAAGTCAAAATCATCATATCAATGTCCTTTTCTAGATGCTACAATATGAGGATGAAACAATGAGAACCCTGTACATATAATGCTATTATCATAAAGTCACTATCAATGTATCAATGTCAAAACTATGTGTCGACTCATTGTCAAGTTTGTATGCCTCTATGTGTCAAGTCAATAGGTCAGATTTATAGATTAAGTCTATATGTCAAGTTGATGCGTCAATATGTCAAGTCATTGGTGTATCCTTTACTACTTTTCCAAGAATACTGTCACAAACCCATTTTGTCAAGAATGTTGTAGCTAATGATGAAAACCCTTTTTTCCAATGTCCTTCAACAATAGAGTAATGAAAACCCTTGTCTTCAAATGATCAAATAAGGCTTACATATATTTCTGAAGCACACTACTGTGTGTGATAATATGAGACTATTATAGACTTCTTCAGTGTTGTACCTCCTTATTTGACTAGGATAGACATATGTACCCAAATCCTTGACCAACCAATGAGACTGTCATAAATGCTTATGACAAATTTTATAGTCAATTCAATAATGTTGCACATGTACCTCTACCTCTAGAATATGGAGACCCTTACAAGATCAATATGACACTAAAATATCCTTGTAACTTATGCTTCCTATCAGAAGACAAAACAATGAGTATACTGTTGTAGTCAACTTGATAGTGAACCAAATAACAGTTTTGAGAAAATACATGTGAATTAAATGCCTTCATGAATGCTTCAGTAACCTTGTCACTGTATATATCTAAGTTTCAAAACTTTTTCATTGTCCAAATTACGTATTCCACAAGCTTAGTAATAGGTCCACAATATATAGATGGAAGGCTGAGTGGATGAGTATTTGACTGTGTATTAAACTATTCAATGACATCAAGGATTGTAACTTAAGGTTGGCTTCAATAAAATGTTTTTCAATGTAGTATGTGTGTGTATATATATATATAGATATGGCCCTACTTGAAAATTACATTCAAGTATGTCTTGTGAACACAACAAAGTTCGAAATCATTTACTGGGTTAGTGCATTTAACCATTGAAGTTGTTCACAAATACAACGAGATTACTTCCACTATCTTATGGTGAGAATCAATGTAATAGATTGACAAGGGGACATATGCCACTTTCAAATATATATGCTCACATTACAAGCACAAAAGTTATGAAAAATGTTCCCTAATTGATGGCCAAAAGGAGGTAGAAAATATGCCACAAAAATTTGAGTTTATGCAAGAATAACCCTTCACATAAACCTTTAATGATGAATGTGTGTCTCAAGAAAAAAATAAGTTGCATTTTTGTACTAGACAAGTATAAAGTCAGATGTTCTATTGCAGACCTCGAGACCAACACAAGTTACTGAAGTTCATGCAGATTTGTACCTCAAAATTTGAGCCCTGCTTAGAACAATCAAGAACCAGGAGGGCCGAGATTCATTACATACATGTTCCTACAAGGTCGAAAGTACAAATCTATTCCAATAGGGCCAAGAACATAGATATTCCAAATGACCTTTCCAAAGCTTCAGCCTATGAAAATAGTTCAAGAATATAATCTTAAAGAGAGTCGAAGACTTCAAAAGAGACTACTTTAGGATAAATACTTACCTTAGTCAATTCATTAATTTTTGTAGAAGAAAGACATACCTAAGCTATGAATAAGAATTCATAACCCTCGCTTTTCCTCAAAGCACAAGATGAAGTCAAGTGATGTTGTATTGAAAATAAATCCAGAGCTTGCTTTTTATTTAGATGTATGATTTAGGAGAGCAATGTGTGACATATATATAGGGTTTTGATGGCTAACAAAAACCATATTTTAAGAAAAATATGTTGAGTAAGGCTAGTTTGGGATTTAGGGTTGACTTATATTAAAAAGTCAAGACTCTTTAATGTGTAGGATTATTGTAGGATACCTTGAGATATTTTTGTTGATCCTAAGAATAGTTTTTAACTCTTTATTTTAACAAGGTTCCTTTTTAATTAACATAATTTAATTGGTTACCTTAAGCTGTAATCAAGGAGACTACTTTCCCATAAGGTGAACAAATTTAGCCTTTAATGGGATGGAGGAACCCTAAGACACTTGTGATGCTTTCCTCAAGAATATTGTGCCACAAAACATGATGAAGAACCCAACTCTTAATATTAATGACCAATAAATGATGAAAGTGTGCCATGTCACCACCCCTTGGGGTTTTCGCCCAAAAACTGGGGTCTTCAACTCCAAAATTGAATATATCTCAAACTAGGAGGCCTCTTGGGTCATGCCACATAAAAACATCTCGATGAGGATAATTCATTAACAATGATCTCTAAGAAAAAATCAATGATTTTATACTTCAAAAACCCTTGACAAATTCAGGTTATATCCTCATTCCAGGGAACCCAAACCCTAGGACTAGTTCAACCATCCAATAGCGGAGCTTCCAACTTGATGTAATACATACAATTATTAAGAAGTGTTAATTAACTGGTTGACGTCAATGATAGGTATTTTGGTCAAGTCAAACGCTAGGGTTGACATCAATGATAGGTATTTTAGTCAAGTCAAACCCTAGGGTTGACATTAATGACAATACCATGCAACACAACTGGGGTCTTAAACTTAGAAATTCCAACACTAAATGTGTAGAACTAGTACATAAATGATTCTCAAGCTATGAAATAACTAATGCTCTAAGGCATGCACACGTGACACAATTTAATTAGAATGAAAGTTAAGAGGATACAAAGGTTAATTTGGTCATTAGGATTATGTTTCCTAGAGCACTTTATAGTCTCTTATCATAGTCCTTTGTTTTGGATCAAATACCTCAAACACATTTTGTGATTTCTTGAGAAGAATTTTCATTCTTCACTTTTCAATTCCTAACTTTTGTAGGGGAATTTCACACTTTATAATTAAAAGATAAAATCCAATTAGAAAAAAGTAAATTCTATAGAGGTTTGTTGGATCATTGGGCTTATGTTTATGAGACCGCTTTATGGGATTCGATCATAGTCCTTTGTTTGGAATCAATGTGATTCCTCGAGAATCACTTTTATTCTGCAAGTGCCTAACTTCTATAGGGAAATCCACACTTTGCATTAAAAGATAAAATTCAATTAGGTAAAAAGTAAAATGCTATAGGGGTCTATTAGATCATTGAGATTATGTTTATGATAACATTTCAAAAGATCTAATCACAACCCTTGTTTGGAATAAAAGGCATCAAATGGTTATGTGATTCATTGAGAAGCACTTTCATTATTCAACCTTCAACACTTAACATATGTAGGAAATACACGCTTTTGTAATGAAAAGACATGTAAAAGTTCAAAAACTTAAAATGAAAATGAATTTAAATATTGATTTATGAAATAGAAAAATAAGTACAAATCTATATAACTAGATACCCTAATTAAGAAATAAATGTATATGCAATGCAAACCAGGTAAGGGGGCCTATCTACTAACTTAAAATGCAAATAAAACTATAGTACTACTATTTTTCTACGTAATAAAACTTAAAATAACATCATTTATATTAAAGGAGTAATACCCATGTTCACAATATAATTATGAAGAGGTATGCATATATTGTAAGTATCCACATATGTTTAATCATCAAGCTACAATACACACCAACATATGACCTTCACATCAGATAGATTGAATAACTCTGCAATACATAAATTGACTGCTTTCTTTACCAATCCCTTACTATTAAAAATATCAAATCGTGACCTTTACATTTAAATAGTTTATATGAGACGAGGGAGGTCATATTGATCCGTGACAAGCTCATGAATACAAATATAATTTTTAACTATTTACATACCAAAAACATTGTAGGACATAACTTTGTTGATAAGTATGGCTCTTGCTAACATGGTTAATGATTAGTTATTTTTGTAGGATATTTCATGACATGACATGCATGAAAATATCCATACCACTTGCCAAAACCTAAAAGTCATTTAATTATTCAATTTTTGTTGTGTTGTATGCATGTTCCACCTTACGTTTGACTGAGACGTTAAATAGAAGCTAGTTTCTTTATCATCCAACCTGAGAGTAATATAACCAACACTGATCCATATCAAGCCATTTGGCAACAATACCCATGTGATGGATTTCACCCCTTATGCATACAAATATGAAAACCAATGATTTGGGTTACCAAATATGTACTGGGGTTACAAGATTTGATACCCATATTAGCAAAAGAAATATCTAGCTCAAATAGCCCATTAAGAATAATGTACACTCATTGAACTTAACAACATCATACCACATATGCATGTGATGACCATAATACAAGTGAATGTGACAAAAAAAATGATAGCAGGTCTATAAGAGGAAGTGGAAAGGGAAAAGCTAACACTTATCACAATAGTAAAGGCCTCAAAATGAAGGCCCAAAATCTCCACACACCTAATACTTTCTATGTCCTCATGAAATATTGGGTGTACAAACAAAAAAGGATCCAAAAATGTGCTTATAATTTGGTTAAAACCATGTTTCCAACACCTCCTCAAGATAACACAATTACATCTATAATGATATTGAGATTAGAGGTTGATGCCCTATAATGTTGCCTCTTCCTATCTCATTGAATCTTAAGCTTGATGTTTACCTCCTATTCCTCTGTTTCATTTGTCAACCCTCATGGTACCATATCCTTTCCTATTTGAGCAATTTATTATCCTTTGCTGTCAACTGATGATTTTCTTCATAGAGTTGAGGGTAACTCTTTAGTACTTCATTTTAGCTTTTAACATAAAAGTATATGAGTTATAAATCCTTAATTTCTTCCTTCAATTTCCTTATTTTACTCTTTCTTTTGAAAGGGATGAGGTATCCCTAGGGATAGATCATATAACTTATTTCTTAGGCTTAGGCACATCTGGCTCATCAAAAAATCATTCACTTGTTGTCTCAATGAGGTCTCACCTAGTGTACTTTGTGGTCTTGGGCTCAGAGACCTTGGTTCCCAACTTCGTAAGCCATACTTTAAAGATAGTCAAAGACTCCCTCTATATATTAAGGTTAGGCTCAATCCCTGCAATATTTTTTTAATGGCACCATTGAAGTGTCATTTGGTGGCTAGTTTAGTAGTTGGTGGTGAAACCTCAAGACTCTATCTCAATTGTTTTTGTTTGGTTATGTTTTTGATGACCCTCCTAGTCATAGTAGGTCCCAAAGGATGGGTTCCCTAGCCCTTTCCTCTCCTTTCATGATTTAAAACACATTAAGATGAAGATTCTTACTTTAATCTTCATTGTTGTTAACAATGACAATGTATTCTTTGTCAAGCATAACTACTTGGTGAATTTATTTCAATTAAAATATATATCCAATGTGTCAATTATTTTCTCCTATTACTTCCATAACCATAATTTTGATCAATCCATTGTGGTATAAGCTCCTACTTATGTTCCGATGGTTTCTCTGTATATGTTTGGAAATATTACACAAGCTCTTCCACAAGTGTAATGGGAAATTCAACTTCTCATCAACCTCAAAATGTAACAACAATTGTATATGGTGTAGACATGTGACTCCATATGAAGCGAAAAAAGTTCCTTCTACAGATTAATTACTCCAAAATATTTGGAATGTCAAGATATCCATTTAGGATATAGATATTATATTAAATAAAATGAATAAGAATGATAATGAATTACAAATGAGAACGAGAGGCTTGCTTATATATCAGGCAAGTGTCTCTTCATGAAGAGTCATGTCTCATTTAGACATGCCTCTTCAACCTAATTACTAGTTAACTAATCATTATTACAGTTTATCTTTATTATTTATATATATTTATTCGTTACATTGCCTTCTTCCTCAAAAAGCTTTGTCCTCTAAGCTTGTCGATGAAAAAGGCTTGATCTCTTTTTCTACTTCGAAAGTCTTTCTATCTCGGAACAATCATCTTCGTCGATACAAGCTGATATGATCTTCTTAGTGACAAACAAAATTGTCGCACTGAGAAGGGATCAGACCATCCAAGATTAATATTCTGTATAGTACTCTGATCACTGGAATTTTGTAACGACTTGTTAGCATCAGACTGGATTGAGATTACATCACTATTATCTGGAACATCAGTTTGTTGTTTCGGTTCTGATTGGTTCAAATATGTAGCATGGTTGATTCGTCTATTATCATGATTCAGATGCCGATATAAAGTTTTTAGATTTTCTTCTGGTGAAGATGTTGTTGAATTGGTTATGGAACATTCACTTGGGATGCCTATTGTTTGAGCTGCAACATCTACATCTGTCGTTTCTTCAACTGAATTGTCTTCTTGAGTTGTCACATTCACTGGATTGGTATTCGTTCCCTTATTCTAAACTTGAACTATTGTGACTGGAGATTTCGATACTTCTTCTTGAGTGACTTGTTCCAACTTATCTTTTAATGCTTTCTTATCCTCCTTAAGTTTCTTATTTTGATTGAGAAAACTTTGATTATGGTTTTTCAGTCGTAAAAGTTCTTTGATTTCTCATTTGACTTGAATGCGACACTTCACGACTTTTGAATTTGGACTTTGTATATTGATTTTTTTTTTTTTAATATTATAAATTTTTATGATGTCACCACACTTAATATAAAAGTTACACTTAATATAAACTTTATGATGTCACCAAACTTAATAAATATTTGGTTAGAATACGAAAATGTGTTTGACTTAATTGGTTCCAGTTACTCTTTGAGACATAATGTATAAAGGAAGGGAATATTAATATTCTCGAACAACGAGAATAATCAAATTGATCTTACTTTTGAAACAAAAAAAATTGAATGAGAAGCCGTATGAGGTGCAAATCTATGTATGGTTTTGTAGAGTGACAGTGAAGAAAAGTTATCTGTCAACTTTTCCACTATCACCCCCAAAAAACCAAAATCTGCCTTACGTAAAGTTTCCAGAGTACAATTATCCTCTGGATTTGAAATCATTGCTTATATACCTGACGAATTTTGATAGCCAAGGACCTGGATTGAAGAACAAGCTCTGTGCACTAGTTAAGCAAACTAGAGGACCGATCTGCTCTCATACCAAATGAAGCGAACAAAGTTCCTTCTACAGATTAATTACTTCAAAAGACTTGGAATGTCAAAATATCCATTTAGGATATAGATATTATATTAAATGAAATGAATAAGAATGATAATGAATTACAAATGAGAATGAGAGGCTTGCTTATATATCAGGCAAGTGTCTCTTCATGAAGAGTCATGTCTCATTTAGACATGCCTCTTCAACCTAATTACTAGTTAACTAATCATTATTACATTTATCTTTATTATTTATATGTATATTATTTATATATATTTTATTCATTACACCATACACGCCTTTACAAGTGATAAATTTCTGCAACATGGAGATAATGTTTGTCTATTCTTCTTTAATCCGTGATCACGACAATCCCTTGGTCCAGTACTAATGAGCCACTCTAAATATAAGATTTCATGCATTAAATTTTGTGTATCCTTCCAATACTTGAATGTTGGTAGGTTATTTTCTCACCACCCCTTTCCTTCCCATAGTGTCAATTCCCAGTGTGGAGAATTTGTTGGGACACTTTGTCTTTTGACTATCATTATCAATTGAGAAAGTGCGCATAGGGCCGAGGAATGTTTGGAAGTGGGATAAGCTCTCGTCACATATTCCTCATTCACATTATTTGTATGGTTTTAGATGATGTGGATATTGTCATAGTGAGTGTAGGTTGGTTAGAAGGGTTGTTGAGTACAAATCCTTGAGCTGGAATGACGATATCATCATGGCATGGATTTCATAATATGGAAAGGTGGGAGAGTTATGGAGACATGGATCATATGATGTTGAAAGGTGGCGACAAGGAAATATATGGTTATGAAGGATGGGGCATCACTTACACATGTTTAATTATATGTAGTGAGGGTGACCCAAGTCAAAACAAGAGGCATAGGTCACTTTATATGGTCAGATAAGCTCATAATCATTGTTTTATAATTCTTTCCCCAAATTTTCAATAAATTAAAGAGTTTGACACTGTACTTTGACTTAATGTTACCAAAGTGAGAATTCAGTTTGGCACTCACACATGTACTAGTCTATTAGAGGATATATATGAGGGAGAAGAAAAACAAAGTCTAACAACCTATCCATTGTATCACAAGAATTGTGATGCTCTATTATTGGAGAGAAATTGGAGTGATGTTGACTATTGTTATTGAATTTTGGACAAATAATCTTTACTGCTAAAGAAGAAAATCACCTGGAGAGTTGAATTAGGGTGACATGAGCTACTTTGACACATGCCAGGTGAATGGGAGCTAGTTACCAAGAAAAATAAAATTGGATAAATAGATCTGAAAAATCATGTTATAGGTAATATGGTAATCATTATAGATATCTAATAACCATTGGTAGTATTGCTTGATCAATGAGATCAATGAATTTTGAAGCTTCTGTTGATAAAATTTGAGGATGTTGTCACTTATATAATGTAAACCATGAATGTTGACCCTTTTTTGGTGGTCATAATGGAGGAAATTTATGTGATTTTAATACCATGGTCACCTTCAAGCTTTCTTTGGAAGGGTTCAAATCTTAAATACTTTTGATTTTTTTTGGGCCTACCTTATTAAGGTGGTCATGCTGATGAAGTATGCAAGCCTTTAGAAAGAAAAAGACATATGATTTATTATCTTACTCTCTACTACAAGAGGAAGGTCACTATGTTAAATTAAGGTTTTAACTTTGTAACCAAGAGAAACAAAATGGAATCCAAAGTAAAAAACTAAGCAAAGGGAGAAACTTGAAATTATTGAAGGGAACCATGTGACAACCCTTTTTCTATTGCTCTTGTAAATGTCATGATGAATTGTAATTCATGTAAATATTGTGGAAATGTAAACACATTCATTGGGCTGAGACGAGTGGACATGGATTTATAGGCATGAGGATGAGTTGCTTGGGAAGTGGTTGAACTTGAGGTGTTTTGATTAATATGCCACCATTTTTCTGATTGAGTTTTAATGGCTTGCAAAACAAGCGGGGAGGTTGGGTATGGGCTTCTTGATTGAAGTACAAGTCCATACCACCTTTTCCCTAAAGGGTCATTTTGGGTGGTCAACACATAACAAGGGAGATCATGGGTCAGTGGAAGAAAGGAGGTTGATGGGAAAGAGAAGACATTCATTCAAATTTAGACATGATTTTTTTTTTTTTTTTTGGGGGGTGGGGGGTGGAATTTGGTAGTAAGCTGAGTGTGCATGGGAGTGACATTCTTTAAAGTGCAAGAGATTGCCTGAGAAACATGCACTGTATGCCACGATAGGTGTATGATAGTGGTGAGTGAATTAGGAACAACATTGGTGTAGGAGTGGGAGCACATGAAGGAGCGTGGAGTGAAGAGAAGACCAGAGAAAAGCAGGTGGAGACACAACATAGTTTGGATGACTATGTGGTTTAGTGGTTGGAACTGCTATGTGCCTTAGATCCTTGCAAAAAAGAGTGGTAACTCTATGCGCAGTTGGATACCTACAAGGTTTAGCAGGTGGAACTACTGTGTACTCTAAATCCCTGTTAACATAGGTGGAGACACTATGAGCTATGAATTCACATAGAATTTAGTAGGTGGAACACCATGTGCTATGGACTCTTGTAAGCAGGTGGAGATATCGTGAAATATAGATTCCTATGTGAATTGGTTGATTGGAATTGGTGTGAATTCCCTTGATCACTTAACTCCTTCGACTATAAATCTAATTGGGAGGTGGTCAATTGTAAGAAAGATTGCAGTGTAGTTGGCCTATAGTTTGGTGGAGAGTGGAAATGCCTCCCTTAGTTCCCATTCATTAATCTATACAGATATGTGCATTTACTTGCACTTCTGTTGCGCTATGAATGTTGAATGATATTGTTATGGGTTATAATGATGAATGTAAAAACATTTCCCATGGAGGAATGCATTATTCTTGGTTGTCTATAATGAGAAGGACTATGTGAATGTTATCATGGCTGAGAGGAATTCACAGATCCTTATGACTACTGATACTTTCCTAATTAATTACATAATATGTATGATTACTTGCTGAGTTTAGCTAATTGTCAATGTGCGTGATTTCCATTGTTTCATATGTTATGAATATCGTGGGTATATATTATTATGGGCTGGTGAAAGTATATGGTTGATGCTGTGTGTGTGCCATATTATATCAGTGGATATGATGGTGCCTATTTGAATCCATTATGTGATTAATGGGATGTTTTTATATCTAAATTTACAGTTAGGTATCATTTATGTTTTAGCCAAGTTTTGTGCCTGTCGATAAGTAGGTTCAAAACTTTACTTCTATTATTATGGCTTTGTTAAATGCCTAGAAAATTAGTGTATGGATGTGTTATACATCAATTTGTCACACTTATGCAAATGATTCCAAATCTAGATATTTTGTTATCCAATGAACTATTGTTAAAAATATCCTTGAAATATATAAGAAATATCTCTTTATGGTGTATAAGAATCCTGGATTAAATACATGAAAACCTTAATTTTGGAGGACATCATGGGTATTCAGTTTACAAACTACAATGACATGTGTTGCAGAGTCAACATAGAGTGATTTCATCATAGTATTCCTGTGTTATGGTCATGATGATCTTCTTATAAAGGTAGAAAACAAAAAGTAAATGAAGCTTCCTCTTCTAGAAGCCTCGTGGATGGTATCTAATCTGAAGTAGTCGAGATTGAGATTGAGCTCCATTTATCATGTACCTCCTTTCTCCTATAATGAATCCATGCCACTCATTATGGATCTCTCAACTTCCACTCCTTCCTATATGTGTAATGCATTCTAAGAGAGTTGGGTTTCCATTTTTGACTTATGAACTATACTTACATGCTACCCAAATTTCCATTGGAGTTATTTTAATTGCAAGGGATTATATTAAGGATTATTACAAGGAGGCTTCCAACATCAAGCCCTGGTTGTAATTTTCCTTCTCTTCATTATCAATCAAATACTTGTTTCTTTCCCATATTCATTGGTTATGAAGTTTATTGTAATATTCCTTGATCACTTACATAGTTTATGGTTGAATAATTGATGTATTATATGTTTTTATCACTTGTTTATTTACATTTTTGTAGGTCCCTTCTCGCAGAATTGAGGGAAAGGTTGAAAAATACAAAAGAAAACAACAAGAATCATCATTAAGAATCCCCAAAAAAATGTATGATCTTTGCATCCTATGTACATCTGTGATTTGGTCATAAATTAGGGAATGCTTTCAAGCATTTTTTTGTTTGATTCTTGGATTGGTTTCCAAGCCTAGGGAGATATCCTCTTCAGTTTCCCTTGCTTTTGAAAAACTCAAGTTGTGTTCTGAGTCTTTGGACAACCTTCATTAATTTTGAAAGCCTAGAATTGTTAAATCTTTTGAGAATTTTTAATTTTCTCTTAGTTTTGGTGCCCATTGTGTCTTGCTATGAGAGACAATGCATTGACATTGCGAATTTCTTCTCAACGACTGCAACCATCGCTCTGTTGTCTACTGTTGACCTGCGATGATCGAGGAAAGATTTATATTTCTCTTAGTCTTTCTCTATTTGATCTTCAATCAAAGAACCAGTTTGATTTTTGGGTTAATTATTAGTCTACTGTAAATGAATTTTTTTACTTTGGTTTCATTTGACTGCTTCATTGTGAAATTTTCCACTGTTACACTGTTTTGGTTTGGTTGATTCGTTGACCTATTGAATGAAAGAGTCACTATTGGAGATGATTAGGTATGTTTGATATTTCTTTCTCTATCTATAGTAATCATCTTCAAAATATTGTTATTTGTGTTTTGGAAAAGTTTTATTATAGTTGAATTGAGGCTTCTGTGATCCATGTCAAGATTATGAGAATTCTTCGGCTTAAATCACATGATAGTATATTTGTCAACATGTTTCGAACCAACAAGTGTGGTTCATCGTTAGGACAAGTTGAAGAACCAGATCATGGCTGCATATTAAATAGGGAGAGAAGATCATCCAATAGCTAGGTTTGACTAAAAAACAGATATATTAGGTTAGACTTTGATAAACGGCTAGATTTGACATTCAAATTGTTTGATTATATAATATTATTATAATAATATTTAGCATAATAATATTATATAATCAAACAATTTGAATGTCAAATCTAGCCGTTTATCAAAGTCTGACCTAATATAGCCGTTTTTTCAATATAGTTGTTTTTGAGTCAAACCTACCCGTTGGATGATCTGCTCTCCCTATTTAATATGCAGCCATGATCTAGTTCTTCAACTTGTCTTGACGATGAACCACACTCGTTGGTTCGAAACACGTCGACAAATATACTATCATGTGATTTAAGCCGAAGAATTCTCATAAGTTTTATTATGTTATACAAAATATTGTCTTCATAAAAAGAAGAAAAGTGTGTGCTTGGATTGATTTGTATTGATTGCTTTGTTTTGAAAATTTGTGCACTAGAGAGTTTTGTTGTGTTGCTTGGATTGATTTGCATTGATTGCTTCGTTTTGAAAATTGATTCTTGAATTGCAAAAAATGTGTTGTTTGTTTTGAAAATTTCTTTTGGAATTATTTGATTCTTGTTAAAAGGATTTACTGAAGAAAGGACCTTTGGATTTTTTAAAATTGAAAGAAATATCTCTTTTTTGTAGCTAGGAATTCATTGAGCTGAAAATATTACATATTCATACTCATTTCATGAAGTTTTGACTCATTCATAATATCATCAATTTCATTTCTGTCACGTATTGAGTAAGTAATAGACCTAAAAGTAACACTAATAAAATATATTAGAATTTTTCTATTCCTAAGGCTCATTACACCTATATTAGATCAGTTGTAGGGATTTGGAATAGAAGTGAAAGTTAACGCTCCAAAGAAACAAAAAAACAATAGAATCTTATCATAGGGAGGAAATACATTTATTACAGTTTGGATTTGGGAAGCTCCTCTTACACGGGAGTTAAGCACAAGATCATATCAGACCGATTGAAGTAATTGACCCTGATTCATTAGTTATTGTAGCGTTATTTGCACACATTACAAATGGTTCCAAAAGGTACATGTGAATGACTTGAAATCACTACCTACTTTGAAGGGGATTGAGACTTGTTACTCCGCCCTTGCGTGTATGTGCGATATGTGATTGTCACCCCAGGTCAAGTTGTTGTATGTGGTAACCTTAGTGATCATAATCTTAGGGCTTTTACCCAAGGTGATGGTGGGGGGAAGTCTCTGTTGTACCTAGAACAAATGTTGACTAGACTCACTTCAACCTTCTTGGAGGGTACTTAACTCGAGATGGTATACATGAAGTTACTTGCACTAGGTCGTGACCATTAAGCAGGTTGTTAGCATAACTGGTTCCACTCGCTCTATCTCTATCCACTTTTCACATTGATTTCTGCGATGTTGGGTTTCATCACCAACTAGTGATTTCACAATGAAGATGTTATTTGCATGGTTTGACTCCTTATATTTATTAGCATGTGTTTCTTTGTTTGTTTTACCTTTTTATGAGACATTATGTGTGAATTGTGAATTATTAAATTATTAAAATTCTTAATAAAATTCACTGTTTAACAAACGTTAGGTTGAATTTGATAACAATAGTTCCATAATTTATCAATCAAGGAACCCCTTTTAATGGGGATCCTAGTCCTTTTCCTTGATTTGGAAATGTTGGTCCTCCTTACATGGCTATGTTGTCTCTTCTTGGATTCAGGATAGGTTTACTTGTTTTCAACTTCATTGGTCTCAAATACACAAGATGCATCACCTTAACCGAGTACTTCACCGCAAAAACACGAACCCCATGTTCACCCTTTACCTTCTTCATCCATCATGTCTTATTCCATTTCTTCTTCTTCGCATGGTGAAAGTCTTGATACTAGTAACCATAAGGTTATGAAGAAGAAGAAAATGAAGAAGAAGAAGAAGCAATATAAGAAAGGGGGAAACCAACCAACCATTTCTATGAGTATTGATAATGTCGAGGAACCCTCCAACATACATCGCAAGCCCAAATACCCTTGCAAGCTTTGTAAGGGTGACCACCTTCTTATCGATTGTTCTAGTATTCCTAAAGTCCTCGAAATGTGGTCTAATTATTCTCATCAACTTGTTATTGGTCCTTCAACAAGTGAATATAAGATTCCAAGGAAAAAGGGTAAAATTAGGTTTCCTTGTAGGTTAAGTGAAGGGATTCATCAAACTCACCTTTTACCTCATATGGATGAAGCCTCTAAATTATTGGAAAACCTTATGTTTCTCAACAACAACTTCCAATTGGTTACCATAAGCTTTCTCCCAACCTACCATCAATTGACGAAGTGATTGATCCAATTCCATCTTCGATCAATCCCATTCTTCTCTTGGAGAGTGAAACCCATACAACTCAGGTTAATGAACCATTGGTTGATGAAGTGGTCGACTTGATTCCATCTTCAGTCAATCCTACTCTGCCCTTAGAGAGGGAATTTAATACTACTAATGTTATTCTTGTTACTTCAGATTCCACTGCATAAAGGGGAATTTCACACGTTTCCAGGGAACCCCCTCCAAGTACTGAGGTCATTTCCTTTGATTAGAATTGACTAACAGAGCCTTGTCTCCCTTCTTGAATCCCCTTCCAAATAATTGTGAAGCCTTGTGATAAGAACATGCGTCACACTATTATAGATGAAGGTGCTTATGTTAACATTCTATCCTCAAATGCTTGGAAAGCTTTTGGTTCCCCTCAACTTGTGTCTATCACTGAGAATCTATTGGCTTTTAACAGAAGAGACAATGAACCTTTAGGGATCCTTCCTCATATTTTTGTTACCTTGGAAGGAAAAACTATTTGTATCAATGTTATGGTAGTCCAAGGCCCCTTGGATTTCAATATTCTCCTTGGGCTAGACTATGCTTATTCCATGAAAGATATCGTGTCAACACTCTTTCATGTGATGTCTTTCCCTCATAATGGAAACATTGTGACTATTAAAAAACTTTCATTTGGTGGTCTGGATATGATTGTTAACCATCCATCCTCCTTGATTGTTCCCTATATGTAAGTGTTACACCCCCCACACCCACCCCCCCCACCCCCCCCCCCCCCCCCCCCCCACCCCCCCCCCCCACCACCAATAGGCTAATTATGTGTTAACTTGTCCCATGCCTTCACTTACTGATAAAAAAGAGCCTCTGATAGTATGGTCGACTTCTTTTGACTCATATATGGTGGTTGACATGGTAAACCCTTCAATGGGGACATTGGAGCATGATATCCCTATCCTTATTAAGTCCCTTGACATGTATTCCTTCTAGATAATTGTCCTTCCATTTGGTGAAAACATTTTGGAATCCATGATTGAGATGTGTCCCTTGGCATGTATTTCTTCCAGATATTTGTCCTCTTGGAAGACATGATCAAGATGTTATACACATAGTTCATTTTCTATATCAATCTCATTAAAAAATGAAACATGCCTCATGATTATAGTTCCTTTCCTATGTCAAGCTTGTTAAAAAATGAAACAAGGTGCCATGAGCATAGTTCCTTTCCTGTGTCAAACTCGTTAAAAAATGAAACAAATCTCCCTCCATAAATTTTGGGGGGAATGTTCCTTTGCCGTTATAATGAGGGCATGGTAACCTATCTCAAGCATAATTTTTTCTCTATTTCAAGCTTGTGCGAAAATGAAACCTATGTCAAGCACAATTTTCTCTCTGTTTCAAGCTTGTGGGAAAATGAAGCATATCTCAACCACATTTTTCTCTCTGTTTCAAGCTAGTGTAAAAATGAAACCTATCTTGAGCTTAGTATTTGTTCCTTATCATTCTCATAGATACATGAGAATAAGTTACCAAGTATACTTTATCAACATTTTGGGCTCGTAAAAAATATACGAAAAGGGAACTTTGTGGAGCTATCTTTAAGGCCTTTTCTTACTATCAAAATATGAAAAGGTAGCCAAGTAAGCTTGTTTCATTCATACTCATAAAAGTAGTTGAAGGAAAATTTACCTAGTATAAGTTTACCCCTTTTTTGGACTGAGTAAACTATTTACGAAAAAATGAATACTTTAGTTAATCATGAGTAAAATAGTTCTCTCTTGTATTATTTTATACCTTTTCGGCCTTGAGAGACTAAATTCACGGAAAAGGACCTTATGGAGTTTCTTTTTTATTTATTTTTCCAACTTCCTAAACATGAAAAAGAAGTTGAATTACCCCTTCATTGGACTTGTAAAATTGAAACAATGTAAGACTCATCAATCATGATGAGACCAAGCCACTCCTTCCTAGGGTTCGTTAAAAATACTCTGAAGGAATCATATGAAGGATGAGCTTATATTACAAGCATATGTTACCCTCCTCAAGCTTGTGTAAAAATAAAGAGGTACTTGCTAGTAATCGTAGGGAAAATTGGGAAATAAATATTCATCTTTGTATTTGAAAAGTCAGTATGTCGCGCTTGAAGATGACACTCCGTCACTTTTTCTTGTCAGGGTTGGGAAATTGGTTTGCCTCTCAATTTATCATACCTCATTGAAAGTATTCATATTACTCTGTCATATTTTTATTCAAATGCTGCCAAGTTAAATGTCATGTCGCCAATATGTTCAAGAGAAGTCCAAACTCAATTAAAATTTCTTTGCGATGTTGGAAGCCTTCAATCATGTCGTCCATCGTTGAGTCAATCCCGAATGAATCCCAATTTGTTCTTCAAAAATTGACGTGTTTTTCATGTCGTAGGCCCTCTTGCAATGAGTCACTTCCTATAGAATTCAATTCGTTATCTAGGAAATTGATCTAGAAACCTCCTTTAGTACCTTGGAACCTGCATGCCTTAATGACAAGTTTCCTCACTTTCAATGACATGTTAGCATCATTGGCCTTCAATAAGATGATTCTATGGGTGTTTGAATTCAAAACATTCATTCACACCTTTTAGATTATACCAGAGTACCTTGAGAACCCTTTTCATTATTGGTGGTTTCTCTCACGTTTGTTAAGGTTCTTCATTATTGGCTGGTAATCAGATGGTTTCTACCATGTTCAACTTCAAGACATTTATTCACATGGTTAGATTCGTGCTATTGATTTCTAAAGATGAAGACCCCATATTTTGTCTAATATAGCTAGGTTGCATGGAGTTCTAAGTATTCATGATTGTAAAATTGATCCATGATGTATATCTGATGGCTGTGTCCATACTAAGTCTTTTATTGACATGGATCTTTGTACACTTCCATACTTGTTCTTTAAGATACTTGTACTTTTAAGTATGGGAATGTCTACATCTGTGATGATGATGATATTGTACTACAATTCCTTGATTTTTTGATTTATAGGTGTCCAACTAGTGATTCCTTGATCCGTGTCTTTGCATGATAAAGCACTTCATCCATCGTACTAGTTCTAATTTTGTACTTTACGGGGAAATCTATTACACATCAATTTGTCACACTTATGCAAATGATGCCAAATATGGATATTTCGCTATCTGATGAACTATTTCATGAATCCCCTTGAAATATGGAATAAATACCTCTTTATGGTGTATAATAATCCTTGATTAAATACCTAAAAAACCCTAATTTTGGAGGACATCGTGGGTATTCAACTTACAACCTATGACAACATGTGTTGTAGAGTAAACACAAAATGATGTCATTGCTGTTTTCCCATGTTAAGTTCACGATGATCTTCTTATAGAGGTAAAAAATAAAAAGTAAAGGAAGCTTCCTCTTCTAGAAGCCTCGTGGATGGTATCTAATCTGAAGTGGTTGAGATTGAGCTCAAGCTTCCTTTATCCTGGACATGCTTCCTCTTATGGTGGATCCATCCCACTCATTGTGGATCTCTCTCCTCCCTTCATGGATCTCTCACCTCCAACTCCTTCCTATAAGTTCAATGCATTCAAAGAGAGTTGGGTTTCCATTTTTAACTTTTGAAATATACTTACATGCTGCCCAAATGTCCATTGGAGTTATTTTGATTGTAACTACTTGGATTGTGGATCATTGCAAGGAGGATTCTAACATCAAGGCCTGGTTGTAATTACCCTTCTCTTCATTATTAATACAAATACTTGTTTCTTTCCCATATGCATTTTTTATGATGTTTATTATAATATTCCTTAATCAGTTACATAGTTTATGGTTGAATCATTGATGTATTATATGCTTCGATCACTTGTTTGTTTCTGCCTTTGTAGGTCTCTTCTTGGAGAATCAAGATAGAGGTTGAAAACTACAAAGGAAAACAACGAGGATAATCATCAAGCATTTCAAAAAAAAGGTATAAGCTTTGCATCCTATGTACATCCGTGATTTAGTCATAAATTAGGGATTGTTTTCATGTATTTGTCTGTTTGTTTCTAGGCTTGGTTTTTAAACGTAGGGAGATTAGTCCTGTCCACATGATAAGATTTGTTCACCAAACACGATGAATATTTATTTTATGTAGAAGATAGTGTTTTGAAAAACACTTTACTTTTGGGAGAACCTTGGCCAATTCCTTAATGCTTAGGGAAATAACTTAAGTCGTTATGAATATGAATGCATAGGAATTTTCTTGTATTAAGGAGTATCCATGCCGATATAATTCAGGTGACCCAAACATATTTGAGAATCGATATATCTAGGAGGATTGTTATGACAAAGATCGTGTGGGAACCATATTTCAAATGAAGCAAATATGCATACATAAAGGTTAAGTTGAGGTCATTTGGGATGGGGCCCATAGGAGTAACCCTTGAGAGGCCCATATGTTAAATAATCTAGATAAGTTACATTTGGTGTGGTGCCCATCTTGGGAGCATGTTATAGTGCTTGGGGGTTAGATTCCATTGTGAGCTAGATTTTGATAGAAATTCGAGGTGGGGTCATTTAGCGAAACAATGGCATAGGACCAAATTTTATTGTAGTTGGAAGATACATCTAGGTATTTTAGGCATCCGAAGGAGAGTGCAAAAATGCTTGTTTGGGAGGCCCAGATGTGGTCGAGTAGATGTGATGATATGGATGTATTCAGGGATTTAGAGATTTGAGAGATTTTCCATGGTGTGAACTCATGCACACCAAGATATGTACAAGGCATATAATGATGAATTGTTGCAAAACACTAAGGAGGTTAGGTTAGTGGGACCTGCAAGTTTAGACGAATGTGGCAAGCACCTCGAATGCATTGTTGATACCACATGGGTGCCACAAAGGTATTGTGAATGTCAAGGAAGGATTGTGTGGGATACACGTGGGTGCCGTGTGGCATCATTTGATGACATGGCCATCATTAAATGGTTAATATTTAGGAGGGCATATATTTCAATATGGGAGTTGGTTTGAGGCAAATTTACATCTTCGGCAAGCTCTCGACGAGTTGAACATGATGGTGTTGTATAGTTAATTGTGCTAAATTTGAAAATAAATAAATTTTGTAACCCCATTTCCATAGAGATACCATGGAGGTCGAGTTAGTTGAATATAACACCTCCCATCATCCCGAGAGAGTCCAAGGGGATGGGAGGGAGCATTAAAGAGTCATACCAGAGTTTGGTTCAACACTGAACCTAGACGGGCTCAAGAAAAGATGAAACAAAAAGTGAAGGTTCTACACTGAACCTTGGAGATAAGATTTGGAGTTTTGATTCAAAGTATCAAAGTACCCAGGTTAAACACTCACTAAATGGGCCTAGGAGGACAAGTTTAAGATCTTTGTTGTAGTGTTGAATACTACACTTTGGGTTGTTTAAAGGATGATTTTTTGTTGTGTGCAAATGTGTTCTAAATGTAGAATTTGGTTGGTGATTGTGTGCCGTATGCATGTGTTTATATTAGAATTGTGAAAGCATAGGAATGGAAAATTATGATATGTTAGTGGTTCTCTAATTGGCACGCTAAATTGTAGATTTCATGGCTACTAATCTTGGTAAAAAGGCTAATTTCAAACTTAGTGATGATATTAATATAAACATATTAATATGCACTTTTTATTCTTAGAATATGTATCTGACATGAATTCTAGATGTGTGAACAATAATAGATAAACATACATTAGGCCAACATGTATAACATTGGCATAACAAGGTAACAAGCCACATTGTTTATTTGGATATGACTAACAACTAGGTGTGTGTGACAACACATAATAAGTCCCAATTGAAACAAGAAATAAAACAATGGACAACAGTATGGTATGACATAGCATGGACTAAGTACATCAAGAGAAAGAAGGGGAAAATTCCCATAATGGGACAAAAACCTTTAAGAGCTTGAAAGCTAAGATGAAGCATTGCAAGGCAGAGAATGAAAGGCTCATTAGAAAGCAAATTGAACACAATGTTGCTTTATATTTTTGTCATGTCTTAATATTGTGGTTTTTCTTTATTTTCATTCTTTCTTCTTGCATTTTGTATTTTTATATTGGTGGTTTATTGGGTGTGGAAAATGAAAATAATTGATCTATAAAGAAGTGTTGAATAAAACCCAATTGGAAGTATAAGACCTTGATTAATCTTTGTACATAAGATAAATGGAAATGGAAGGTAGAAGAATATAATAGAATAACTAGGTGGATTGACTAGGTCCACATGAATAAAATGGATAGTGACATGAAAACTATTAAAATATAATAAGGAGGGAATTTCCTTAACTAAAACTGTGCATGACTACTATATATGTGTATGTGTATTCTATCTTTTATGAATATAAGAAAGATGGGAAAGTGAACTAAAGGTACAAGGATATTAATCGGTGTAAAAGGCCATTAGTAGAGAACCATCCTAGTAATAAGATACGTGATTCATCTATAAAATATGATCATTGTTTGAATGATATGAAAATAGAATTTGTACTTACCATGTTTTGGGTAACACAGTGAGGTTATTTAATGGATTCCATGTTGTATGGAACAACATTAGGAAAGTGGGAAGGAATGACCTATTGCTGATAATCATCATTATTAATATGTTATGATTATGCTCTTGATATTTGTTATGAGCCTCAATGAAAATGATAAAGGATGGAAATTGATAGCATGTGAATAGCATTGAAAAGGACATGCTTGAATTGGATGCAAATGAAAATGTCTTTATGAAGTTTTCATTGAAATTATGAACAATTGAGTCGATGAATTTATGAATAATGTGCGAGGCCAAGATGATTTAAATGACTTCTGAGTATTGCAATAAAAAGAATGTCATAAATCAACTGGACGCATAAAATGGCTTCAACTTGAACCATTGGTAATAACAACCAAGGTAAAATGGGTGAAGGAAAGAAATTTGGTGAAAATTCCTTTAGTTGAATTTGAAAACTATGGTTTCAAATTAATGCATGCTTTTGCATGGATACCAGGAAGTGGAATGGTGAAGGAAGGGATCCTTTGGTATGAAACATTGCAATAACATTGTTAATGAATTTTGAGTGAAAAGAAGAATTAAAATAGTAATGAATTCAGAGTTATGCATTTCTCGGTCCTCGATTATTAGTTTATTAGAATGAATGTTTAATTGCATTATGAAATGCTTGGGATAAATGTTATACACGTGTAGTGCAATAAAAACATCATTTCAATGTAGTTGAGTTTAATTGGAGTGATAGAATTGTTATGGGTGTAACAATTTTGAAGTCACTTTAGGCTGTTGTGAATTTATGTAATTGTGCGCATGTGTGTGTGAACATTAACAAGTGTTGGCTAATTGAAAGATCAATTTGTAGGAAAGGTGTTAGAATGGTGTGAGAGATCAAAGACACCATAACATATAAAAAACACCTGCAAATAAGCCCAATGTGTTGGGTTGTGTTATATTCATTCCACGTAGTTAACAGGGGGTTGAGGGGCACCTGTAACCCCACTTTATGGGGTTCGAGGTAGTGCCCCGAAAATTTTTGGTTTTGGACCCTATGTTAGGTTGGGTGGACCCACCTATGGTTTTGTGCATGATTTTTGCACATGTTTTTTGGATGCAATGGTTTTCGGTCCATGGTATTGGACGCGATGGTTTTCGGTCCATGGTATTGGATGCTTCGACATGTATAAATATGTATTATAACATTGAAAGGAACATAATTAATATAGGTGGATATTGGTGGCCACCCACCTAGCCCATTTGGACCCCCAAAACTGTCTCTTTCAGTCTTTTCAGTTTCCTAAATTGTATCACAGTTTTCTATTTTTAGCAGTTTTTTGGGTCTTGAACTTTCAGAGCTGTTTTGAGGCCCTAAACGACGTTTTTTTGGGAAATTTGGGGGCAACATGGGTCCATGGGCCGATGTTTCCCTTCCCAAAGTGGTAGTGCTTGGATAGATCTTTCTAATGAGCTATTATATGCGTCAAACAGAGATCGTATGCCAAAGTTACGACCCCAGGAAGTTAATGTACCAATTTACCCAAACGGGGCCCACAGTTTGGCGTTTCATCTTCTAGGGTTAGGCTTTGGAATGTGAATGGTTTTACATTGCCTCTCAACAATAAATAGGCCTTCGAGCCTCATTGTAACACAATTCAAAACAGTTCAGAGGCATGTAGCCACCACAACTCTTCTCAGAGATAAGCTACCATCGCCCTAGCTGGTTCATTTCCATTTCTGGTTGTAAGCATATTTCAGTGTTTTCCATTAATGAAATGAAGTATTATTTTTGCTGCATCTTTGTGTATATGGTTATCTCTGTATTTTGTTGCATTTTTATTTAAGTCCGGATCAGTGGTATCAGAGCGGTCTGCTTTTTCTCTGTTTTTCTTTGCATGTCCCCAACGAGGTTGGGATATAAGGAGTTAGGGCTTGAACTGGTCGAACCTTTGCAAGACCAGCCTTGTAAATCCCGATGGCCTCCCATGGCCTATGAGAAGAAAGACGAGGGGGCAGGAGATCCTATCAAAATCTTGCTCGAAGAAGCCCTCGAGCAACAACAGAACGCGATGATGGACAACTTTTCCCAGATCCTTCAGCGGCTACCCAGAAGCGACACATCGGCTTCCAGCAGCTACTCTGGAAATGCCACTCCCTTTAAGGTACAAGTTAATTTTGAAATCCCCATATTCGAGGGTTAGATAGACATAGATGCCGTAGATAAATGGTTAAATCTGTTAGAGGGTTATTTTTATGTTCATGAATTTTCAAGTCGGGAAAAGATTGTTTTCGCTCTTCTCAATGCAGCCCCCCACGTTAAGGACTGGTGGGAAACCTACTGCGAGAAGAAGAATGAAAGCATAGGTTCACTATTTTCAGCCGCACCCACTTGGGATTCATTCCGGAATGCTGTTAAGGAGCAGTGCTACCCTGTGAAAAGCTACGAGGACAAATACATCAGATGGGCCACACTGTAGCAGGGGCGGGACCAAGATGTGCTGGAATTCACAAACATTTTCATACCCTTCGCATACAATTGGGTATCAAAGATTCTGAGCTACATTTGGTACTCAAATACCACGGCTGCCTACACAGATACATCCAGGAAGAGATGGATTTCTTGAACATCTCCTCGCTAAGCACAGCATACCGATACGCTGTCAAAATTGAGCAAAATTTCAAACAGAAGAAGCGAGACTTTGGATCTACAAATCCGAAGCCCAAAGGAAAAAGCCAAGGTGGGTGACCCAAGACAACCCATCGAAGCTGCAAGAAAAGAACAACACCACGAAGTCGAAGAAGGACACAGGAAAGTAGTGTGAGTTCAACAAGAGCCCCACTCACAATACAAGTGAGTGTTGGACCAAGCAGTCGCTGGTGGCCGAGTTGAAGGCTTCCGAATCAAATGCATGTTCTGACCCTGAGCTAGAACCCGACAAGGGGAATGGAAAAGGGAAGAAGATCATTGATGCGGATCCCAGCGCCACTGCTGCCACCGCCAAGATCCAGAAAAATGAGCCCGAAAATCCAGAGGAAGGGGAGCGTCTTTTCTACTCACAGATGTGGGTGAAGGGTTCACTGCTGCAATTCGTTGTTGATAGTGGCAGCCAAAAGAACCTTATTTCAGTAGAGGTCGTGAAGAGGTTGGGCCTACCGACTACACCACACCCGCAACCGTACAGTATCGGGTGGCTTCATGAAGGACGAGATCTCAAAGTTCGCCAACAGTGCCGCCTTCCCTACAGCATCAAGCCCTTCATAGACGAGGTATTGTGTGATGTTACACCTCTAGATGTTTGTGATGTATTATTAGGCCAGCCATACTTGTGGAGACGACAAGCTGTGTATGAGTCAAAGCATCACGCTATCATTATTTCTTTGGATAATTCATTATACAGGATACTAGAGGTAGCCCCACCTACTGCCACCTCTTTGATCATTGCCAAGAAAGGTAGCAAGCTCATATCACAGACTAGGAAATTTATTTTCTGTCTGGTTCACTCCCAAAGCAAGGGGAAGATCGTTGCTACATCCATGACCCCCGCAAAGGGTTCCTCCAAGCAGCAGCAACAACAAAGGGATACAGTCATGATAGAACACAGGAACAACTTCTCCTCACCCTCAAGGGTACCACACAAGTTTCAGGTGGGCGACAAAGTTTGGATGCATCTGCAGAGAGAACACCTTACCAGAACCCATCAGAAACTCAAACCACTCCGACATGGTCCTTACACCAGTACCAAGGCTACAAGAAACAATGCTTTGAAGCACAACATTCCTCCATTCCTTCGCTTGCACCGAGTGTTCAATGTGGACCATCATCAACAATGCTTTCCACCATTTTTGGACACATCAGAGATTGCAAAACAACTCACTAGAGACCCAGCTCAGCAGAAGCTTCCTCATCTCAGGGAGGAACTAAATGCAATGGGGACCATTTCTTCCTAAGGGGGGAGGAATAATCCAGGTGGATATTGGTGGCCACCCACCTAGCCCATTTGGACCCCCACAACTATCTCTTTCAGTCTTTTCAGTTTCCTAAATTGTATCACAATTTACTATTTTTAGCAGTTTTTCGGGTCCTGAACTTCTGGAGCTGTTTTGAGGCCCTAACGACGTTTTTTGGGAAATATGGGGCAACATGGGTCCATGGACTAATGTTTCCCTTCCAAAAGTGGTAGTACTCAGATAAATCTTTCTAACGAGCTATTGTACGCATCAAACGGAGATCATATGCCAAAGTTACGACCCCGGGAAGTTGATGTACCAATTTACCCAAACAGGGCCCACAGTTTGGCGTTTGATCTTCTAGGGTTAGGCTTTGGAATGTGAAGGGTTTTACATTGTTTCTCAACAATAAATAGGCCTTCGAGCCTCATTGTAACAAATTTCAGAACAGTTCAGAGGCATGTAGCGACCACATCTCTTCTCAGAGATAAGCTACCATTGCCCTAGCTAGTTCATTTCCATTTCTGGTTGTAAGCATATTTCGGTATTTTCCATTAATGAAATGAAGTATTATTTCCACTGCATATTTGTGTATATGGTTATCTCTGTATTTTGTTGCGTTCTTATTTAAGTTCGAATCAATAATGAAAAATCAAGTTGGTAGTCCCGGTTTTGGGATCCAGGGGAAAATCTTTGTGTATATGTGTTCTACTCTCACATTATTTATTTTCTGTGTTTTAGAATTTGTATGCAGGTAATTTTTGTATGGGGTTAAAGCATACATTTGGAATCAGAGCAGTTTTGGCTTCAAGGGGACGCCTTTGTTGCTAAGGTGTTTCGCTCGGGCCTGTGGTAGACCCTGTTCAGTGGGAAATATGCAAGATCAATTCTAGTGGTGAAAGAAGATAGCGAGCAATGGAAAGATAGAGATCGAGAAATTTAATGGTCAAAGTTTTAAGTTGTGGAAACTCAAGATGGAGGATCTGTTGGTGGATAAAGATCAGTGGATCACGGTAGATCCAGGTACTAAACCAATGAGAGTGTCCGATGAAGAATGGAAGAAGTTGGATCGGAAGACAAAGAGCACAATATGATTGTTTGTCTCAGATTCAGTATTGTTGAATGTATCAGGGGAAGCTACGACGAAGGCTTTGCGGGACAAGTTAGGGACTTTGTACCAATATAAGTCTCTAGTGAATAAATTGTTCTTGCGGAAAAAACTGTATAACCTGAGGATGAAAGATGGAGACTCGGTGACAGAGCATCTGAATGCATTTAATACTATGGTAAGTCAGTTAGCATCTGTTGATATTAAAATTTCAGATGAAGGCCAGTTTGTTGTGTTCTCTACCAGATTCGTGGGATAATCTAGTTATTGCAATAGGTAGCAATGCAACTGCCTTGCATTTTGATGAAATAGTCTCATCCTTGCTGACGGAGGAGATGAGACAGAAAAATAAAGAGAGCCAGAATGGTGATGCCTTGTCTATAGGAGGACGGCCTAGAATAGAAACAAAAATAAGTCATCGAGTGGGAGATCTAAATCTAGAGGGAGATCTAAATCTCCATGAAAACCTGTAAAGGTGGTGTGCTAGAAATGCGGAAAGGAAGGGCACTACAAAAGGGACTGTAAATCTAAAGTTCTTGATAAAGGAAAGGGATCTGATGATGCTCCTTCTGCAGAGGTGAAAACCACTTCAGATGAAGGTGGGGATGTGTACTTGGCTTCTTCAAGTACACATGTAGATCACGAGGCATGGTTGAT
>APFE031390564.1:227308-241260 GCA_000404065.3 Pinus taeda | reverse complement strand
TGAAACAACACTTTTAGGGACTTAGAAGCCCTTGGTTTATGGACATATATGATTGGAGTTGCAGTGCCCAAATATGTCTATAACAGTTTCCCCCTAAAGCATGAGGTCGTAAATCTTTTGATGTCGGGTGAAATGCTTTATCATGAGGATCCGAGGTTTTCTCGGACTGGAAGGCGACCTGTAATAAGATACAATACAATACATTATCTTCATAACATTTTCATGATCTAGCTGAGGCGGGCATTCCCATGCTCAGCTTTATAAATTCATTTTCGTGTACATAGGATAAGCAATCGTCTGTGTAGCAGACTAATGATTCTGATAGAGCCATCATCCTTGCAGCAATGATGTACATTTGATGTACATTTGATGTCTTTATTTCCTCAATATATCGCAGCCCGGATGGATGAAACTAGATTCGGGGTCTTCAAACTCATTCAATCTTCGCCCTAAGTACAAGTCGATCCATGTGAAAAATGTTCTGTAGTCGAACACGGAAAGACATTGCTTGATTACCAGCCAATGATGTAAGCTGTTAACAGGCGCAAGAGGAATCACCGATAATGATGATGACCCTCAAGGTATGACAGTACAATTCACGTGGTGTGAAAATGGGACTTGGCGTCAAACACCGTGCAAAATCTTTCGGTCGAAGGCCATTGATGTAAACCTATCGTCGGAAGTGAGAAACTTGCCATTGAGGCATGCAAGCTTTAAAGTACTAAAAGGGTTGTTCCTAGGTCGACTTCTTGGATAATGAACTCTCATCGACAAGAAGTGACCTGTCGTAGGAGGGCCTTAATGAATCCCACATCTATAACATGGAATGGAGCAAATGATTTTGTGGAGGTGAAAACGATCTGATGATACAAGGTTCAAGGTGGCAGTCATGAAAGAATGGAGCGTGAATGTATTGCAGTGGATGAGACATAAGCTAGTTTGGTGAATTCTCTGAGCGACTTCTCTTGAACATATCGATGACACTGAAATGGATTGGTAGCATTAACCCCAAAGATGGATGGTACGATGGACCAATGGTAATATGACAGGTGAATGGAATAACCCAACTTGACTCAATCAAGGTGACGGAGTAAAAGTGTCATGTTCAAGAGCGACTCGCTACCAATAAAGTTTCTTCAAGTTTTCTTCCCAATTTTTTCCCTATCATTGCTGACCAATACCTCTTTATTTTTATCAAGCTTGAGGAGGATAACGTATTCTTGTTCTATAATTTGCCCTTCGAGTAAACCCGTCACTATGTTTTAACGAGCCTAGCGACAGTGAAACTCGTTCTTGTCTATATGGACAAGTTTGTCGTTGTTGATTTTAATGAGTTTAACGACAAAGACAACTCAGTCCTTTTTCAACTTTAGAGAGTCTGAAAAGGGACGGAAAGGAAACTCCATTAATCCTTTTTCGTCATATAATCTCTTAAGTCCAAAAAAATTATAAAATAATACGAAAGGGATGATTTTTCGATAGTTTTAACGAACCGAACAAGACAAGTGCTTGATCTTTTTGTGTAATAATCCCTCAGGTCCAAAAAGATTAAAATTTAGAGGAGGGATAGCACTTCCGATAGCTTTAATGAGATGGAGAGGCAAATTTCTTGGCAATCTTTTCATATTTTACGAGTCAGATGAAAAGAGCTTAAAGGAGACTCGTTTTTTAGGAACGAGTGATATTATTGGGTAGCAGCTGGTTCCAGGTAAGGTTTGGAATTTTCCAATCACGACAGTGTTACAAGGATGGCTAATAGAATCACTCGTCGCAGCTGTTCCTCAAAAGGCTAAACAATCAAATGGAGGTGTATGATCGGCTAAAACAGAGTGGAGGTGATGGTAAGAACACGACCAAGGCTCAAAAGCTGATGATAATGCATTCACAATGGTTATTTATCGAAGATTGGTTCATTTTTTAATGAGCTTAAACTTTGGCGGAACATATGCTCATTGCTTAGGTTTAATTTTTAACGAGCTTGAAATTTGCGTAAAACTGCTCGTGCAAGTCGTATAATAAGGATGTCTCATCGATAGGTTCAATTTTTATGGAGCTTGCACCATTTGAAACCTTGCTCCATATCCTTTCTTTATGTAAGCTAGGAACGACCAATCCTACGAGTTTAAAGGGTTGAGAATCTACAAACTAAGAAAATAAATGGTCGTTATTCACTTGCACACAAAAAGGTTTGCATGCCCCCAGGTATAGTGAAATAGAGTTTCCAGGCTACCATATAGAAGTTCTCGCATTTTCAAGATTGCTCCACCTGCATTGCAGATAGAAACACCTCCTCGGCTTAGTCCATCAGACAAAGGTGATTATAGCTCCAATCACCTAACCTTGAAGAGGGAATCTTATTCCGGTCTAATCCCATTTTCCTAAATGGACGGGTGTGTCAGATTAGTCATATATCCTTCGTGGAAACCCACCCTATACCTAGAGTTTTCCTGCCAAAGCAGACCAGGGTACATGCCCGTTGGGTTTCAGTCATGGCCACCGAATTACTCGCACTCTTCAGGTGGACGGACTGGAGATTGATGAGACATTCCTTGCATGAAAAAACCAATTAGGGATGGCATTTGACTATTAGCTATGTATGAGCTGGGGAATCAAAGCTGGTCTATGAGCTCGACCACTCTACCTTCATGCGGAAAACACATTACTCGAAAGAGTGAGGAAACAATGGATCCCATGCTATAAATGTAGTCGCGCCCAAGGAGTAGATTATAATCTAGAGGTCCTTTGACTACCATTTGGCTTTCCTTCTTAAAGTTATAGGAAAATTTGGAAGGATCCCTGACGGTTGACTGGTTCCTTTGTCGAAGCCTGTTAGATTTCTCATCTCAGGCAGAAGTGATGGTGAACCAATCGCTTTCCAAGCAGTTGAGGAAAGGATACTCAAAAAATCCCCTTCATCTACGATAGTACCGACCATGACCATTTTGTAAGCTTGTACAATGATTCAGAATGGTACATTAGATGGTAGATGGGGTCTACCTAGTAGATTCCAGTTGAAGGAAACGACTAGGTTGCTTGGAGGTGGGACCAAATAAATGGCCGAATACGACTCTAATGAATTTCCTTCCTGCAGTAAAGGAACGGGTAGATTGCCCCCATGTTCATCGGAGTCTGTGTTTATGAAAAGAATTTGAACGATGTCATTCTCATTCTCTTCGGCAACTGTAACATCTAAAGATGGACCTTCCGAAGACAAGACCGGGTCGACTGCCACCTTCACCTATTGACTTTGGTCCGGTGTTGACTCATAAGGTTTATCTTCAATGATAGATGCTTCGACCACACCCCAAAGGTGTGTCAGTTGGATTTTCAACTAGCGACGGACTCGGCAAGAGTTTCTTGTACCCAGGAGGAAGCCGTAGCAGTGAAGCAGGACGGTTATCCAAGGCTCTTTTAGCTTCATCCAAGAAGGGACAACAATGGACGGCACGATCGCCTTCACACAGTCTAAAGGAAATTTATATTTTCCTTTTTGCCCAGAGACTTCATTTTCACTAGTTGACAGTGTGCTCCCAACATGATCGTCAAAGGTTAATGACACCGGATTGCGAAAACGAGGAGACCAGTCCCTTAAGATCTGAGGGATGCAAGGACAATATCGATGATAGTGGTCTCCTTTGCAAATGACACATGGAGATTTAGGTTTGGAAGGTGCAGTGTGTGGATTTTCGCTAGACGATGCATGGTTGCCCCTTTTTGCCTTTGGCTCCTTTTTCTTCTTCTCTTTCTCCTTCCCTTTCTTATTCTTCTCAGTTACTTGGTTTTTAGATTTACCAGCTTCACCAAGCGAAGAGGAAGGAGGGGAGGGAGAAACAAGCGAAGCAGAAGGTTGGGGGGTAACTCTAGTATCATCTAGTTGCTGAATTGATTGCTCAGGAATCACGGTGGTTTGAACAACAGAGGTCGAGAAGAGCCATATTGGAAAGCCGATTGTCAGTCCTGGGAGGGGCAATGTGGCCATATGAGGTGCACCAACATCTCCCCAAGAGGAGAAGGGACTAGGATTTCCCCCAAGGGGAAATCCTTGGTTGGTGGACTCCATTTTTCTCAACCCAAGACCAACGAGGGAACAGTGATGTTATTCCGATTAAAATAAATTTTATGTCGCTTTGACACAACTTGCTTTTTCAATTTTTAAGAGTTGAGAAAAAGCTAAATATCGCCCTAGTCGCCTTCGATTTTTAATGAGCCTGAAGTGAAAAGTGCTTAGATGGACCTTTTCCTTTAAGGAGTCTAAAGAGGAACGAAAGAGACTACTCTGGAAATCTAGGCAGAGGGATTACCAAACCAATCGCAAAACTGCAGAATAATTTTTACAGTACGGCAATCAATCTTCCTTAATGTTGTGTTCAGTGCATTGCGATCGATAGGGCAGCAGACACGGCTTCCTAAGGATAAATGATATAGCCTATTGTGGTATCCCAATATATACTAGACGGTACGTGGGAGCACAAGTCTGTACTGGCACTTGTCGTCTCAAAGAGGAGGAATCACCCAACCTACAATGAAAGCGATAGTTACCAGGTTTTACGATGCCGGAATACGTCTCTAGCCTAGACATCTAAATGTTGTGCATTAGGTTCCAAAGCGTTTTTATGTTCATTGAATTTATTTTACAGTTGATCTTTCTTAAGAAGTTTGCCTTTTAGGTTCACCACGTGATGTAGATATACAATTCCTAAAATGCAATCTAAGATGATAAACAATCATTTAATCTTCTTTTTGCAATGAAAATCCTATCTACTAAGGAAATAGAAGTGGGATTCTTTCAACATAGAGCAGAAAGCACACACTAGATGCACTGTCCTAAATCAAAATCAACAAGCAATCTAAATGAAAATTCACATGCATGTATTTTTTTCCTCTTTCTTAATGTGTGAATGACAAAAAGAATGCTAAGTACAAATCTGAATCGTTTCAAGTGACAGTACTAACGATTTTCTCTTCAAACGATGAAAGGAAGATAATGACGACACTTTGCGATTTTGAATCAAAAACTACTTTCGACACTTGAAAAACTATTAATTCAAATCAAATACAAGAGTAACAGTGTAATCAACCATCAAGAAAAGTAGGATTCTTTTCTTTGACTGAAAACGACACTTGCGACACTTCCAAATCAAAAGACGACAGTTTGATTATGCTACTTCTTTGTAAAAGAGAACTGTAAATGGCAAACAATACATAAAAACATCCACAATTCTTTGTACAATGGAGTTGAATCATGCAAAGGAAGGGAGTTTCCACAGTGGTATACTGATCATAGACAGCAAAACTCATGAATAAAGCTAAAGAGAGTGAACAAAAACCAAAATCTAGAGGAAGAAACAGTCTTATCTGATCATCGCACCTGTAACATAGGGAAATGGCAATGCATCTCACCTAATGCACACGGGAGGTGCGATGCATCTAGATTCCCAAGAGGAGAAAGTGCGATGGTCCAGGGACGAGACTTCAACTTGGTTTCTGGTCATAGTTTGCAGCTTAGTTCAGGGATTTAGGCTGAGCTAATGATATTCAATAAATGCAAATCACAAGGGCTGATCTAATGAGGTTACTTGAGCCACCACTAGGGCGATTATGATGTTTGCAAATCAACTGTTCAGTTTATAAACAAAACCCAGAGATAGACTAAAGCAGCATTGATCTACTTTGTACTTGCATAGCAAATGCAGTTCGAAGGCTAGCTGGCTTGACTTCAGGCTCCGTCTGTAGTTTATAAAGCAAACAAATATAGACAAGCAAACAAGCTATTCATCCCCAATGGAGTCACCATTTTGTTATCAGGAAATCTAGTGTCCATGCAGAGCTACTAGTCCCACTAAGATGGTAGCTATCTTAGAAACAAACAAACTAAAGTTACTCTCATTTTCCTTTATGAGAAGTAGATAGGAGAGGAGCAAAGAATACCAACCTCAATCTTTCGCTTGGTTCCTTGCTTGTTCCTTCTCCCCTCTGACAGATCTTTGTCACTCCTTCCTTGATTACCTCACTTCAAAGAGTACCTATAAAGTCAAAGCAGCATAATACCTTCAAAGTATAGAGATCTACAATCATAAACAATATAGGACCAGATATATATTGACCACACAAATGCATATATCATAAAACATACAAAAATGTGGAGGAAAAATTGAATACCTTTAGTGATATAAATATTAGAAGAGAGGATTACAACCCTTTGATCTGACCCAGCGTAATCCTCCCAGCATGAAATCCCTTCTTCACCTCATGAAAATCTTAGATCACCCAACACTATGACGTTCCACCAGGAAACCAACAGCACTTCCTTACAAGATACAAAATTCCAGCCTCCTGGATCTCTGGGATGAGGGATCCATATATAGATGCTTGCAGGGGGGTGTGTCAGCTTCTGGGATTTTTATTAGTGTCCTCTCTCTGATAGGTCTTGATTCCACTTGGATATTCATGATCTCTTACTCATCCCTAGGCGAATTCAAAGAGGCAAGTGTCACAGGAGAAGTTTCTAGAAGATCCCATGATCATCCACCTTGAAAACTGTCTCTGCCATTTGTCTACTCTCGCCCATCGCACCCTACAGAAGGGATTTTCAGTATGCATCGCACTTTTTGCATGTGACAAGTGAGATGCATCGAACCCTTAACACTGAGCAATCTATATGGTCTAGTTTTGACTAGTTCTGAGCAGTTTTCCATGGAGAACTTTTGGGAGATGATGTAATCAGTTGACCTTGTTCCTTTAGGGTATGAAACAACACTTTTAGGGACTTAGAAGCCCTTGGTTTATGGACATATATGATTGGGGTTACAATGCCCAAATATGTCTATAACAAAAAGGGTCTTCATTGGGAAGACACCTAAAGTCAATCATTTCAAGATATTTGGGAGTTTAGTGTATTGTTGTATACCCGAAGAAAAGAGAAAGAAATTAGATCAAACTGTTGAGAAATAATATCTTGTGGGATATAGCGAGAATGCTAAGGCATATAGAGTCTATCTTCTAGGGAGTAGGAAGGTAGTAGTTCGGTGGGATGTAAATTTCATGGAGGATAGAGCTTTCATGAAATCTCAAGAAATACCTTCCGAGGAGCAGTCAAAAGACGATCTGTTGGTCCAACCACTTCAACCAGTAGAAACTAGTACTAGAAATTCTCTTGAAGGCAAAGCTTTAGAACAGGAGGAATCTCAGGAAGAGGAAGATCTGATAAATGTGCCCACTACTAGTGGAAGAACGAGTCGAGAACTCCGACAAATTCTACAGGATGCAGAGGACTTCATTAGTGCACCCAAGAATAATAAACTGGAGTGAAGACATCCAGACAGATACCAAGCCCTAGTAGCTCAGGGTGGGGAACCTTCTAGTTTTCAGGAGGTCGCTCAATATCAAGTATGGGTAGATGTTATGGTGGAGGAATACAGTTCTATAATGGTCAATGATTTCTGGGAAGTGGTACCTAGGCCTCAGGACAGGTAATTGGTAGGTTTGACATGGATCTACAAGGTCAAATATATTGCAGACGGCACTGTGGAGAAATACAAAGCCAGGTTTATGGCTAAGGGGTATGATCATAAGTAAGGGATAGACTACGAAGAAACCTTCACCCCACTAGCCAGGTATACTTCTATTAGAACCTTTATATCTCTTGCAACACAGATGGGGTGGGAGATTCACCAGATGGATTTCAAGACGACATTCTTGAATGGGATAATAGAGGAGGAAGTATACATTGAATAGCTAGAGGGTTTTGAGACACATGAGAATAAATCTCGTGTATGTAGATTAAAGAAAGCCTTGTATGGGCTTAAACAGACACCTAGAGCATGGCACGGTCGAATTGATGGCTACTTGTAGAAGATGGGGTTTATCAAGAGTGACGCAAACCCTAATCTCTATTATCTTGTCGTAGAGAATGAGCCTCTAATCGTAGTGATATATTTGGATGATATTTTCTTGGCAAGATCATCCAAGCTTATCAAAGACTACAAGAACCTAGACACAGAATTCGATATGAAGGATTTGTGAGAGATGCATTATTTCCTGGGGTTAGAAGTTTTGCAGCAGAAGGGTGATATCTTCCTTCGAAAAGGGAGATATGCTACAGAGATCTTGAAGAGATTTAGGATGCAGTACTGTAGACCTATGGCTACTCAAATTATCACCAACTAGAAGAAGATTGATGCATCAGAAGATAAAGACATTGATCCCACCTTGTACATGCAGCATATAGGGTCCTCAATGTATCTGGTCAATACCAGGCCAGATATTTGTTACGCTGTCAACACCCTCAGTTAGTTCATGGTGGAACCCAAGAGGGCACACTGGGCAGCAGCCAAACATGTTCTCAAGTATATATAAGGAACGGTTGAGCATGGACTATTGTACACCCAAGGCAATGACATCGAGCTGAATGGGTTCACTGACATAGATTGGGTTGGAATTTTAGTAGATCGGAAAAGTACAATTGGGTATTGTTCCAACATTGGATCAAGAATGACCTCCTGGTGTAGTAGGAAACAGAAATTTGTGGCTTTGAGCTCAGCTGAAGCAGAATGTATGGCAACTAGCACAACTTCATGTGAATCCATATGGCTTAGGAAATTGCTTGTGAATCTATTCAGGAGAAGGATGGAAGAAACTAGGATTTTGTGTGATAATCAGAGTTTCATCAAGCTCTCTAGGAATCCAATATTTCATGATCACTCGAAGCACATTGATATCAAGTGTCACTTTGTCAGAGACTGCGACCAACGAGGAGTAGTAAAATTGAGGTACACTCCTACAAGAGAACAAGTGATAGACATCCTCACCAAGGCTCTAGGAAGAACCAAGTTTGTTTATTTCAGGGAGAAGATGGGGATGGTGAAGAATCCATTTCAGTAGCTGAAATGGATAAGTGTCGGAGTTGCAGTGTAGTAGTTAGCAGTGGAAGTGCTATGGGCAACATGATGCAACATGTTGAGAGGAGTTTCATTACAGATGTAACAGTGGCAGTGGCAATGTCATGGGCAGCAGTACAGGAAGCAGCAGTGCAAGGCATGAGAGACAGTAGGCCAAGCATGAGCAAAAGTACAAATGCGGAAGATCAGTGTGATGTTTCTATGGTCAAGCATTGTTAGAGCACATTCCTTGCTAAGAGGGAGCGTTAATTTTTGGTAGCATTGGATGTGATCTAGCCTTGAAATTTGGAGGAGAGGCTAAGGCACATGAGATCTCCAAGACCTAGAAATCATTTTGAGAAATTCCACCAACATGAGGAGTTATTAAAATAATTAATATTTTTAATGGGTTCCTATGCCTAAAATCAGGAAAATAAAAATATGAATGGGTATTTATAAAGATAAGGGTGAGAAACTTCTAAGAGACGAGGATCAATTATGTTTTAATCTTAGCTGTTGATTAGAGACTTAATCTCAACTGTTGATTCATCAACAAGAAAAGTATAAGAGAATATTTGAGGATCATTTGGAGATACACCAGCAGCTACTCAGTATCTCAAGGAAAATCGATTCTCAAGAGAAGGAGATCAATTTCAAAGGGAGAGTTGTAGGGTGGAGGAAGAGGAGGGCATCAATAGTAGTCAGTGACTGAGGAGGAGATGATGTAGAGATAGTAAGAGACAGCATAGAGAGAGACGCAATCCATAGGAGAGACGTAGCCCTCACACAGGCTGATGCAGAGGGATGCAAAGCCACACTAAGTGACACAGACCATGGCAACTAGATAGCTCGATTTGCCGAAGGGACTTGTGTTGAAAAATCTAGGGGTGGCTAGATTAGGTGATTTCTCTTACTTCGGTAACTTCTTGTGATGTATTTTTACTTAACTTTATTAGATTCTTCTTACACTTTATTATTATTAGTGTTCTTTATCATCAAACAGCTACCAATAATAAATCAATGAGACAATAGGACACAATATGTAGGTGATCAGCTAGGGCCAAATCCTCTCCAACGGAGAGGAAAACCCACAAGATTTTTTCTCTTCTTATAGAACTTCAATTGAAAATTTCCAAGACGTATGACCCTTGACCTAGACCCTACAAGTCCAAGTCAAACCTTGATTCAAATAACTTCTGCAATTCTGACTTCCCCATTAGATTCTTATGGAACTTTGATCTTCCCAGCAAATTATTTTGCAACTACGACCTACCCAGCAAACTATTCTACAACTTCGACCTGCCCAGCAAATTCTTCTACAACTTTGACCTACCCAGCAAATTCTTTTGTCTATCAAATTCTTTTTCCCAGCAAATTTAGAAAACCTAACACAAGAGAGAGAGAGAGAGAGAGGCAAAAGAACTTCGATCTAATTCTTCTCTTTATTTTTCATCCTTTTCCAGCTTCTATCTTGAGAAGATCGAAATTTCTTGGATGAGTCTCCAAATGAGGTCGATTTCCTTCTTATTTATAGGCTTGTGAGGGTATGAATTTCTACCTTTACGCCAACTTGTTCCCTCATGTAAGATGACTTGATCTTTGCCCCATGACGAGGTCTTTGAGGGTCTTTTGACTCAAATAAATTTTCTTTGCAATATGTAACATGCCCAAATGATTCTTCAATACATGACAATGACTCAATTGACTTCATGACAAACCTAGAAGCACTCAATGGGTGCCTGACCTAGAAATAAATTTCCCTTAAGCATGAAACCAAGGCCTTAATAATAACAATAATAAATTTATTTTTTTGTTTTCATTAAATACATAAAATCATGATTACATATGGAATTATGAAAGTCGAACCTAGTTACATAATTCAACACTCCCTCTTAACTATGGAGGTTTTCATAATCCATACAAGATACTTAGACATCCTCAATCTGAAGAATTCTCATAAGAAGAGTCGGATTGGTAAGTCCAACATTGCCCCATAGCAAGCCCTTGACTAACATCTCTATCTCTCCACAAGATCATAGCACAATGCTGGTGAGACCAATGATTTATAGACACCTTTATCATTGTTTCTCAAGGAGCATACCCCACCTGAGTGTTCATAGGGTTTGTCCTTCTAGGACTATTCTTATCTTGAATTCCCAATCCTTAAAGAATATCGGTCCTCTATAAGTACTCTTATCTGTGATGTTTATTTTTGGTAGCATCAGATGTGCTCTAGCCTTGAAATCTGGAGGAGAAGCTAAGGCACATGATATCTCCAAGACCCAGAATCGTTTTGAGAAATTCCACACAGATGAGGAGTTATTAAAATAATTAATATTTTTAATGGGACCCTAAGTCTAAACTTAGGAAAATACAAATATGAATGGGTATTAGTAAAGATAAGGGTGAGAATCTTTTAAGAGATCACGATCAAGTCTGTTTTAATATTATTCATTGATTAGAGACTTAATTTCTGATATTGATTCATCAACAAAAAAAGTATAAGAGAAGACTTGAGGATCATTTGGAGATACACTCGTAGATACTCAATCTCAAGGAAAATCGATTCTCAAGAGAAGGAGATTGATTTCAAAGGGAGAGTTGCAGGGTAGAGGAAGAGGAGGGTATCAGCAACAATCGATGACTAAGGAGGAGGTGACGCAGCGATAGTGAGAGACAGCGCAGAGAGAGACGTAACCCTCACGGAGGCTAGCGTAGAGGGACGCAAAGCCACTTAGAGCCACGCAAAGTGATGCAAAGGTGACATAGGAGTGGGAGAAGGGTCTCCAAAGTATCAAAAAGTTTCAAAGGGAAAGTATCAGGTGTTTTCTTTTAGTTTCTCTATAAAATCATTCCTTGTAAAAGTGATTGTTTTTGAACATTAATAAAACCCTCATCAGCTACACCAGTTTTCCCGCATTGGGTTTTTTTGGGGACAATTGTCCAAAAACAACTATGTTGATGTGATTGGTTCTTGTGCGTGTATTTTCTCTGTGTTATTATGCGATAACTGTAGTAAAATATATTTTAATATTTGTTGAAGGGATTTCATAAATAACCTATTGTGAAGAATAAGTAGGTGAAAGAAATTAGTTGTTGCAGTAGAATTTCAGTTTAGAAATTTTCACATGGTATCAAAGCAAAGATGTGATAATAGGAGAGAAAAATCGACTATGGGTCAAGAGCATGATGCAGAGGCATCAACTCAAAGGGACTCACACAGATTTCTAGAAGAATGTACATGGGACATGGATCACTATCATTCGATGTTAGCTTCCAGAATGGAAGAAGAATTCGCTTGCCTAGCAAGCTCTGCCTCCTCTAAGGTTTGGTATATAGACAGTGGAGCTTCCTAGCATATGACATGAATTCGAGAATGTTTTTAAGATTATCAGGAAGAAAGAATGAATTTTCAGATCACTATGGGAAATAAGGAAAAGTGTACCCCAGTAGGAAGAGGTATTGTAATCTTTCAAACCGAAGCAGGAGAGCGGTTTCAAGCAACCAACATGATGCATGTGCCAGGATTGTGGATGAACTTACTCTTTGTATCTCAATTTCAAAACAAGGGCTATGACTTTTTCTTCATTAAGGAGAAATTATATGTCAAACACCCGAGTTGGAAAAGGAAGGACCAGATTAGAGTCAGAAGTAACAGGTTGTGCAGATTACAGCTAGAATCACCCAATGGCATTGATGGCAACAATGGAGACAAATATTTGAATGAACTATGGCATAGGAAGATGGGATGCTTACACCATGGGGCTCTGAGAATTCTCAGGAAAACAGTATCAAGAGTTCCAGAAATAAGTACCGAACGAGAGGATGTATGCAGAGGGTGCGCTCTAGGCAAGTATGTCAAAGCAACATTTTCTAGAAGTAATAATACAGCTAAGAGTGTGCTAGGATTGATACACTTAAACATTTGTGGATCGATGTCCACAAAAGCTCTTAGTGGTGCCAAATACTTCGTCACCTTCATCAATGACCATTCTAGGAAGACTTGGATTTATGATCTAAAAATAGGGCTCTTAGGCTTCTTGTCTAACTTACAAGAACCTCTCCCACTTCCAAAGCTTTAAATATTCCCAAGTCTTACTGATTAACCAATGCGGAACTAAAAAGTGCTTGATATTAAGGTGTATGCTAGTATTTGTTTTTAAATTGTTTAGGTGTTGTAAATTAATGTGTTGAAACTGATATATAAATACATACAACAGTAAATAATGCAGCAGTAAAACAAGCACATAAGACAGCAATTTAATTTGGAGTTCACCCAAAACTCTTGGGCTACGTCTCCTTGAGCTCTAGTCAACTTGACTAGGCTCTTTGGGATTATGGCAGGTCCTTTTACAAGCTCTTGGCTCAACTCCACTATTTTACACAGGAATAATGGGCTCAGAACACCATCTCTCCCTGGCTCTTGAAGCTCTCAGCTTTCTGGCTCTCATCTTTCACTCTAGATCTTCGCTCTGGCTCTTGGCTCTGGCTCTGGCTTTGGCTCTTCGGCTCTGGCTTCTTTGGCTTTCTGTAATTTATAGCTCTCTGCAATTTACAGCTCTCTGGCTTTTCACTTGAACTCCGAGTGACTCCCTTGGTTGCTCTACGCTTCTGCTTTGGCTTTCTGTGCTACTTGTTTTTTTTCCCTCTGCTCAATTGAGCTCTCTCTACTCTCAATTTCCCTAGCTTCCTGCTTTGGCTTAGCTTTTTTTCACACCCCTGTCTTAGCACTACTTATTATTTTCTTTTTCTGCCATTCTATTGCTTTTAACCAATCGGTGTTGTCTGTTCGTTTCATCTCTCTGTCTCTCTTTCTTCCGGCTTCAGTCCACTCAAATCCCCTCTCTGAGTGTTAAATAATCATAGTTATAAGAAGAATCTCGGCGTAAATCACATAAAGAAAGACCTTTGTCGACGCGTTTCGAACCAACTAGTGTGGTTCATCGTCAGGACAAGTTGAAGAAACAGATCCAGTCTAGCATGTTAAATAGTTTGAGCAGAGACTCCAACAGCTAAAAAAGACTAACGGCTAATTATTGACTCAAGGACCCCTGTCAAATTTCTATTTATTAATTT
>APFE031390564.1:186356-204119 GCA_000404065.3 Pinus taeda | reverse complement strand
ATCATTGATCCAAGGTGGCTCAAACCAATGGGAGGTACACCTGCTCCACAAAACTCTCATTTGTACCTATTTGAGAAGTTTCCAACAACATCTATTAACAACAACAGGCATACAGACAACAACTAGATGGACTAAAATCCTTCTTCAACAAAAGAAATAGATTTCACATGTTGTGAACACCTATGTGTCTTACATCGGCATACAAATGATGGACTAGACAACAAGCCCACAAAACATGCCTTTAAAACAAATGACCCTTCAAGTCAAGCATGTAGGAAAATACCATTAGGACTCTTTTCAAAATATGAGACATTTCATCACTATTCTCCATCTTGGAGACAAAATCAACTTTTCTCAAGTAAATATTACATGTATGTTTAAAGCAATCAGCCCTTCAAGTTAATTACACACACTTGTTCAAATACAAGGAAAACATTAGTATCCCTGTGTTCATGCACATCAAGCTCATGCATGCATTTCATCCTTCAACTTTCGCTTAAGCACTTTGTACTTTCGAAAGTGAAATGAAATATAATGTTGTAGCAACAAAGTGAGTCTCCCACTCAATCTTTTCCATTCACCATCTTGGAAGAAACCTGCAACTTGCATCTCATCAACAAGAAATGAAAATAGATGCATGAATAGACATGCAATCCTTAATTGGAAAATAAGTCTAACCATTTCTTACCAATCCAGTTCAAAGGTCTTTCCTTTGTCTGCACGTCAACATCAACATGTGATTCATTTTGAAACCCATCATTCATGGAAACTTCATTTCCATTTCTGCCATCTTCGCTTTCCACTTTCTTCAGCTTTTGTGGAAGCATTGTTGGATTCAAAGTCCAACACCTTTTAGCAAGATGCCCTTGCTTATGGCAGTAAGTACAACACATGTGCACCCTCTTGATAGCATGATTTGCCTTGTCCAATGGACCTTTGGATCTTTTCTTCTTTTCCTTTAGAAGTTTCCTGTATGTGGCCATTCTCTTCCAACATCTAGAAACATGATGGTTATCCAAACCACAAAAGGAACGTGCAATTCTTTTCCCATGCTTATGTGGAATTTACCATGATTTGCAAAATCAAAATGAATATGATTAGAACCAGATTTATACTTGCCTCTTTCACCTTTATTGCCTTCATGAGGAGGTGAAGCAAATGAAGAAGTGGCTCCCCTTGGAACACCATTAATCTCTTCAAGGTTGTTAAAGTTTCCACAACTCTCTAGCTCAAGTGTGTGCTTCTGAACACCTGCATCCTACAAATGATGTTTCAAGCCATTGCATTCCTCTTGAATACAACCTTCACACTCTCCAATGCAACCCCTTCTTGGATCTGTTTCAATGGCCTTCATGGCAGCTTTGGAACTCTCTCCATAAGACTTTCCATAGCCAAGATCCAACTACTTAGGCCTTTCGTCAACCATTATTGGTTCCACAATACCTTGTGCATGCTTTTCCAAGCCCTTTCCATCATAGCCCATCTTGGACATTAACCTGGAACCTATGCCTCTAGTACGTTTTTCAAAAGAACCAATATAAGCATTCTTAGAAGAATTTGAAGGCAAACTGGAATGTTTTACCTCTTCTTCAAGCTGATACTTGACTAAGGCTTCTTGGGAAACAAAGAGTTGTGACTCCAACTCATGCATCCTTTTTAGGTTCATATTTGCAATATGAACTTGCCTCTCCATTTTCTGCAGTCTGTCAAAAAGCATCTGCTTCTCTTCCTTCATGGAATTCAACTACTCTCTAAGTATGCTGCTCTTTCTTCCATCCTCATACATTTCTCTCACCTTGTCCATCATGATAAACAAGTATTTCTTCAAGTTTCCATCAAAGAGTCTTGTGATGAAGAAGGAAGAATTCGAGGACACACTTGAGGAAGTTGTCATTATGCCAATGAACAAAGAACTTCAAACAAGATTAATAAAGAGCTTGTTTCAGCAACCTTTTGCAACAAACATCTTGTGCTTTAAGGACTACCTTGAGGTCCTTGGGATAGAAGAATGACTTCAACCCTTCTTCCTATTTGTCCTTCCTGGACTGAGATAGCAAAAACTTTCCATTTACCTCTACAAACTCAGAAAATAGTCAGTTTGCAAAACAAGCATACAATCAGCCTCTTGTTGTTCAAACACCTTTCAGACAAGCAGTCTTTTCTTTGTCAATCAAGCATTCTAATATAACCTTCTTTGAAGGTGGGTTTAATCAAACTTAGGCTCTTATACCACTTGATCTAAAAATGGGGCTCTTCGGCTTCTTGTCTAACTTACAAGAACCTCTCCAACTTCCAAAGCTTTAAAGATTCCCAAGTCTTATTGATTAACCAATGTAGAATTAAAAAGTTCTTGATATTAAGGTGTATGCTGGTATTTGTTTTTAAATTGTTCGGGTCCTATAAATTAATGTGCTGAAACTAATATATAAATACATACAACAGTAAATAATGCAGCAGTAAAACAAGCACATAAGACAGAAATTTAATTTGGAGTTCACCCAAAACTCTTGGGCTACATCTCATTGAGCTCTAGTCAACTTGACTAGGCTCTCTGGGATTATGGCAGGTCCTTTTACAAGCTCTTGGCTCAACTCCACTATTTTACATAGGAACAATGGGCTTAGAACACCATCTCTCCCTGGATCTTGAAGCTCTCGGCTTTCTGGCTCTCGGCTCTCACTCTGACTCTTGGCTCTGGCTCTTGGCTCTGGATATTGGCTCTGGCTCCCTACTCTAGCTCTTCGGCTCTGGCTTCTTTGGCTCTCTGCAATTTATAGCTCTCTGTAATTTACAGCTCTCTGGGTTTTCACTTGAACTCAAAGTGACTCCCTTGGCTACTCTGTGCTTTTGCTTTTGCTTTCTACGTTGCTTGTCTTTGTTCCCTCTGCTCAATTGAGCTCTCTCTCGACTCTCAATTGCACTAGCTTCTTCCTTTGGCTTAGCTTTTTTTCGCGCCCCTATCTCAGCGCTGCTTATTATTTTATTTTTCTGTCATTATGTGGCTTTTAGCCAATCATCATTATTCGTTCATTTCAGCTCTTTGTATCTCTGTCTTCCAGCCTCGGTCCGCTCAAATCCCCTCTCTGAACGTTAAATAATCATTGCTAACACCTTTAGGGGAGGTGGCCACCTTTTCTACAACGGAAGAGTGCATCGGCACTTGAAATCTCCCGGAAATAGTCGTTCCATGTTTACACAAAGAAACATTGTAAAGCACGAGAAAAATCGCCAAATCTCTATTTATCGGACTTCAAAAGTCCCTAATTCTGCTTTATAACACTATCAGGTCCACCTAAAATTGCTTATCACAAGTCGCAATGCCCATTTCGTGGCTTCCCTTTCTATAACGTTAAACATTGTAAAATCCCGTCAAAATGGCTTTAGCTGGATTTTAAACATTATATGTTTTCATTCGCAAACCCTTTCGGGTTCGTTTTCATCGCAAGTCGCAATAACGTGTGGACTACGCCTACGCCGACGTGATCCACCAACGCCGATATCGGTAATCACAGTATCGCTTGGCCCGGGGTCTCGCCTTTGCCTCGTGGCATCATCGATTGTGATCCGCCGATTTTAGTGATCGTGGTATTGCTCGGCGCAGGGTCCCGCCTCAAGCCCCATGCTACCAACGATGTTGATCCGCTGATTTCAGCGATTGCACCATCGCATTGGCCCAGGACCTTTGCCTTGGGTATACACTGCCTGCCTCCGATCCAACCCGTCGATCTGATCATCGGAGGTCGTTGATCGGGGCTGCCTTCCGCCTGACCTTAAGTCCTCCTCTTGGCCTCATGCGATGTAATTTTCCCTTATAGGGGTTTTTTTCCATTTTTAGGGGTTTTTGCCTCTTTTTTAAAAGAAATTGGGCATCTTCTACATCCTAAGTCCATTTTATCCCATTCAAGTTACAGTAGATTCAGAAGGAAAAGATCTCTGCAATGGGGCTATTTCCAGGAACTTCCTTGGACTTTCATTTTTCCTCTATGAGGAACACCTTGACTTAGGAATCTATCCAATATCCATTCTGGATCAATCTACTTTCTGAAAACCAAGGATGATATTTTTGGTTGATTTAAAGAGTTCAAGGCTCTAGTGGAGAATCTGACAGGGAAGAAGATAAAAGTGTTGCGCTTAGACAATGGTGGAGAGTATGTTGACAAGGACTTCACCAATTTTTGCACTAAGGAAGGCATCGGAAGAGAGTGGAAATATCCCTACAATCCCGAGTAGAATGGGATAACAGAAAGGAAAAACAGGACTATCGGTGAAGCAGCTAGGGAAATTATGTATGATTAGGATATGCCCAAATTCATGTGGGCAGAAGCATGCAGCACGACAATTTATGTCCAGAATAGGACTCCCCACAGGGCATTGGTAAAAATCACTCTGAAAAGGGTCTTCATTGGGAAGACACCTGAAGTCAATCATTTCAGGATATTTGGGAGTTTAGTGTATTGTTGTATACCCAAAGAAAAGAGAAAGAAATTAGATCAAACTGTTGAGAAATAATATCTTGTGGGATATAGCGAGAATGCTAAGGCATATAGAGTCTATCTTCTGGGGAGTAGGAAGGTAGTATTTTGTTGGGATGTAAAGTTCATGGAGGATAGAGCTTTCAAGAAATCTCAAGAAATGCCTTCCGAGGAGCAATCAAAAGACGATATGTTGGTCCAACCACTTCAACCAGCAGAAACTAGTACCAGAAATTCTCCTAAAGACCAAGCTTCAAAACAGGAGGAATCTCAGGAAGAGGAAGATCTGATAAATGTGCCCACTACCAGTGGAAGAACGAGCTGAGAACTCTAACAGATTCTACAGGATGTAGAGGACTTCATTGGTGCACCCAGGAATAATAAAAGGGAGTGAAGACATCCAGATAGGTGGGGAACCTTCTAGTTTTCAGGAGGTCGCTCAGTATCAAGTATGGGTAGATGCTATGGTGGAGGAATACAGTTCTATAATGGTTAATGATTTCTAGGAAGTGGTACCTAGGCCTGAGGACAGGTCATTGGTAGGTTCGACATGGATCTACAAGGTCAAATATGTTGCAAACGATACTGTGGAGAAATATAAAGCCAGGTTTATGGTTGAGGGGTATGATCAGAAGGAAGGGATAGACTACGAAGAAACCTTTGCCCCACTAGCGAGGTATACTTCTATTAGAACCGTTATATCTCTTGCAACACAGATGGGGTGGGAGATTCTCCAGATGGATTTCAAGACGACATTCTTGAACGGGGTAATAGAAGAGGAAGGATACATTGAATAGCTAGAGGGTTTTGAGACACATGAGAATAAATCTCGTGTATGCAAATTAAATAAAGCCTTGTATGGGCTTAAACAGACACCTAGAGCATGGCATGGTCGAATTGATGGCTACTTGCAGAAGATTGCGTTCGTCAAGAGTGACGCAAATCCTAATCTCTATTATCTTGTCGTAGAGAATGAGACTCTAAGCCTAGTGATATATGTGCATGATATTTTCTTAGCAGGATCATCCAAGCTCATCAAAGGAACCTAGACACATAATTCAATATGAAGGATTTGGGAGAGATGCATTATTTCCTGGGGTTAGAAGTTTTGCAGCAGAAGGGTGATATCTTCCTTCGACAAGGGAGATATGCTATAGAAACCTTGAAGAGATTCAGGATGCAGTACTGTAGACCTATGGCTACTCAAATGATCACCAACTTGAAGAAGATTGATGCATCAGAAGATAAAGACATTGATCCCACCTTGTACAGGCAACTTATAGGGTCCCTGATGTATCTGGCCAATACCAGGCCAGACATTTGTTACATTGTCAACACCCTCAGTTAATTCATGGTGGAACCCAAGAGGGAACACTGGGCAGTAGCCAAACATGTTCTCAAGTATATATAAGGAACGGTCGAGCATGGACTATTGTGACATCAGGTTGAATGGGTTCACTGATGCAGATTGGATTGGAATTTTAGTAGATCGGAAAAGTACAATTGGGTATTGTTTCAACATTGGATCAAGAATAACCTCCTAGTGTAGTAGGAAACATAAATTCATGGCTCTGAGCTCAGATGAAGCAAAATGTATGGCAACTAGCACAACTTCGTGTGAATCCATATGGCTTAGGAAATTTCTTGTGAATTTATTCAAGAGAAGGATGGAAGCAACCAAGATTTTGTGTGATAATCATAGTTTCATCAAGCTCTTTAAGAATCCATTATTTCATGATCGGTCGAAGCACATTGATATCAAGAGTCACTTTGTCAGAGACTACGTCCAACAAGGAGTAGTACAATTGAGGTACACTCCTACAAGAGAACAGGTGGCAGACATCCTCACCAAGGCTTTAGGAAGAACCAAGTTTGTTTATTTCAGGTAGAAGATGGGGATGGTGAAGAATCCATTTCAAAAGCTGAAATGGATACGTGTTGGAGTTGCAGTGTAGTAGTTAGCAGTGGAAGTGCTATGGCAGCATGATGCAGCATGTTGAGAGGGAGTTTCATTACAGATGTAACAGTGGCAGTGGCAGTGTCATGGGCAGCAATATAGGAAGCAGTAGTGCAAGGTATGAGAGACAGCAGGCCATGCATGAGCACAGGTACAGATGCGGAAGATGAGTGTGATGTTTCTATGGTGAAGCATTGCTAGAGCACATTCCTCGCTTAGCGAGAGCGTTAAGTTTTGGTAGCATTGGATGTGATCTAGACTGGAAATTTGGAGGAGAGGCTAAGGCACATGAGATCTCCAAGACCCAAAAATTCTTTTGAGAAATTCCACCAAGATGAGGAGTTATTAAAATAATTAATATTTTTAATGGGTTCCTAAGTCTAAACTTAGGAAAATAAAAATATTAATGGGTATTAATAAAGATAAGGGTGAGAAGCTTCTAAGAGACGAGGATAAAGTATGTTTTAATCTTAGTTGTTGATTATAGAATTAATCTCGACTTTTGATTCATCAACAAGAAAAGTATAAGAGAAGACTTGAGGATCATTTGGAGATACACCAGCAGATACTCAGTATCTCAAGGAAAATTGATTCTCAAGAGAAGGAGATCGATTTCAGAGGGAGAGTTGTAGGGTGGAGGAAGAGGAGGGCATCAATAGTAGTCAGTGAATGAGGAGGAGGTGACGTAGGGACAGTGAGAGACAGCATAGAGAGAGACGCAATCCATAGCATAGACGTAGCCCTCATCCAAGTTGACGCAGAGGGATGCAAAGCCACTCAGAGCCACGCTAATTGACAGAGAGGTGACGCAGGAGTAGGAGAAGGGTATCCAAAGTGTTAGAAAGTTTCAAATGAAAAGTCTAGGGTGTTTTCTTTCAGTTTCTCTATATAATCATTCCTCATAAAAGCAATTGTTACTGAAGATTAATAAAACCCTCATATGATGCACCAGTTTTCCCGCATTGGGTTTTTCCAGGGATAATTGTCTAAAAACAACTGTGTTGATGTGATTGGTTCTTGTGCATGTATTTTCTCTGTGTAATTATGTAATAACTGCAGTAAAATTTATTTTAATATTTGTTTTAGGGTTTTCGTAAATAACTTATTGTGAAGAATAAGTAGGTGAAATAAATCAGTTTTTGCAGTAGAATTTCAGTTTATAAACTTTCACACTGGATGCCCTACCACATCCTCAAAGAGTATTGGATCCAAAATTCTTACCCAATCCTCCATTCTTTCTAGCCAAGTGAACTCAAGAATTATGTTTCTATCTCTCCCTCTCAACTAGGGAGGATATACCCCATTCCAATGAAGGAATGTACCCATTCATATAAAAGGAATGTGCCCAAGCTCCCTCTTAACTAGGGACTTGTCCAAGATCCCTCTTAGATAGGGAGTTTCTTCCAAGTTTCTTCTTAATCAAAAACTTGCTTCGAGGCTCCCTCATACATAGGGACCTGTTTCTAGCAGTAGCTATCTCTTCTTAAGTGGAGATCAGGGGACTTTTAGCTACTTGTTGAGCTACTCCTTTCAATGTCATCAATTTTATATTGATTATTATGGAACATTCATCTTGTAGGGCATTGGCCATCCATCACTTTACTCAAGTCAGTCATGTTATCCTTCCCCTTATTAGAAAGTGATTGTCTAGTCCACATCTAGTTTTCCTTCATACATCTACCTCCTCCACATCATGTTTTCTTTAGGATCTTCCATCTCACCACATGAGTTCTAGTTTTAGTTGACATCCACAATTCTTTTTCTGGTAGCCCTACATTAACCCATTCAAATGTTATTCAAAAATAAAAATGAACATCAAATCAATGTTACCTTTTGTGATGGCCCTTCATCATGACATCTGCTTGTAGCAACATCAACCTCCTGCACACATATTGACACATCTACAATATATTCAATGTCAAGGGTGTCCTTTCTTTCCACACTTCATCAGAGTCTTCATACCTTTTCCATGAAAATGTCATGGTCAATTCTCATAGTCATCGGATGTTCATTTCCTTTATATGTACTTATAGTTGCATCTTTCACAATCTCTTCTTTCTTTCTTCACATATTTCTCCCCGAGAAATTCCATCCATAGTTCCTTCATCTTCGTCAACCACCTCATATTCCATATGTGGACATATTCTGTTAATTTCATCTAGTTAATATGTGAACCATGCCATCATGCATCTTTCCAACGAAAGAGATCCCTTTTCTTCGACCATGCTCATGTGGTAGAGCATTCATCCATTCTATCTACAATTATATGATGGCATGACTCGATATTATCAAATACATGCATGCATACCTCATTTCTTCTTTTTGGTCATCTAGACTTCCTTTGGCAGCTTCCTTGATTGAGAATACTTCAACCATCTTGACCTTCTGCGTTTCTTTGGCATCATACCATCATCCCATGAATCCCATACAAGATGGAATTCTCAATGAGACACTTGCTTCTTCTAAGAGAGGTGAACCTTCTAATGAAGATTCCAATGGTGGATAATCATCCTGCAAATGCTCCTTCATAATGATGATGATACATGATGAGTTCTTTCTATCATATATGACTTTTCTTTTCCCATAAGTACTACTTATGCTTTCAATGAGGTTACCAAGAGCTACTTTCTTTTTATGATGACTACTACAATCATGTAGAGTTCTACATCAGCTATCCTTTCAAGTTTTTCTAATGGGCTCTTTTTTTAATGGCATGCTTCTAAGATGATGGCATATTCTACTAGGATGGATTTTATCATGCTTCTCATGTCTCCTACCATAATAGCTATATTTTACAAAAACTAGAAAGAACTAGGTGAAGAATACTTATCTCAATCATAGTTTACTCCTTCCTTCTTGTATTTGTTATTTTTAGCTTCTTCCACTTCTTCGGTGATATGAGCTTATTCTCTTCCTCTTTTTTTGTTGTCCTTATTGAGTTTGGAACAATATATATTATAGTGCCCATATTCTTGACATCTATAGTATTGAACCTTTGCTATATTCTTCTTCCTTTTCTGAGGACGAAATTTCCTAAAATTTCCATTCCTCTTCTCCATGGCAGCATATTCTTAAGTTTTCTCATTTTATCATACATCACTTTTCGCCTTCAACCCAATTTCTTCAATTAAAGTAGCTTCCTTCTTCCCATATATTCTTGATGTAAAGTTACCCCATTCCTCCAACAGTTCATTGAACACTATAGTAGTCATTTCCTTGTCTGCATTATCTCTCCCAACTCTTGTATTTGGTCCCTTATTTCATACACCCTCATAAAGTATGAGGCTATTCCTTCTTTTTTTAATATACCCATCTTGTAGATTTCTTGTCTTAACGAGAACACTTCTCTTGTAGTTCTTACGGAGAACAATCTACAATCTTGTCATGTATTTATTTTGATGTCTCCAACTTTGGTACATAAGGTATGAGGGGATCCTTCATGGATTCTATGTGAATCCTTTGAGCCCTTACTTCCCCTTTCATATAATTTTCTAGAGCTTGAGCTTCTTCCTTTGGAGGTTTAGTGATTTTAGCATGTTCCCTAACCTTCAGACTTGTGGAGGAGATTTAGCCCAAAAACATATCAGAAAAATTATTTGTGCTTCTTCCTTCTTCCTTTGCTAGGTATATGGCTTCTTTATCTTTCTTGATCAAACTCTTCATGATGCTTCTTAGATGCTTTTCTAATGCTCCAGCTCTTGAGTTTCCTTCTTTAAGTTACCTTTCCTTGTCCTGTCACCTTAGCTCTGATATGATGTTGAGAAACCTAGGGGCGGCTAGATTCAGTGATTTATTTTACTTTGATAACTACTTGTGATATATTTTTACTTAACTTTATTATATTCTTCTTACACTTGATTATTATTAGTTTTATTTGTCATCAAACAGCTACCAAACAATAAAAATCAGTGAGACAATAGGACACAAGATGTAGGCAATCAATCGGGGCCAAAACCTCTCCAACTAAGAGGAAAACCCACAAGAGTTCTTCTCTTCTTATATAAATTCAATTTATGTATTCCAAGACCTATGACCCTTGACCAAGACCCTCCAAGACCAAGTCAAACCTTGCTTCCAACAACTTCCACAATTTCAACTTACCCAACAGATTCTTTTGGAACTTCCATCTTGCCAACAAATTCTTTTGCAACTTCGACCTACCCAACAAACTCTTCTGCAATTTCGACATGCCCAGTAAATTCTTCTACAACTTCGATTTTCCCAACAAATAATTATGCCCAGTAAATGTAGAAAGCCTAACACAAGAGAGAGGGAGAGGCCCAAAAACTGTGATCTAGTTCTTCTCCTTCTTTTTTAACCTTTTCCAACCTCTATCTTGAGAAGATCAAACTTGCTTGAATGAGTCTACAAATGAGGTTGAGTTCCTTCTTATTTATAGGCTTGTGAGGAGTACAAATGTTTATCCTTAGGCCGACTTGTCCCTTCATGTAGGTCGACTTGATCTTTGCACCATGATGAGGTCTTGGAGGGTCTTTTGACTCAATTTTGAAATAAATTTTCTTTAAAATATGTAACATGCCCAAATGAGTCTTCAATACATGACAAAGACTCAATTGAATTTATGACAAACCTAGAAGCACTCAATGGATGCTTGACCTAAAAATAAATTTCCCTTGAGCATGAAACCCATGCCTCAAGAATAACAATAATAAATTTATTTTTCTTTTTTCACTAAATACATAAAATCATGATTACATATGTCATTATGAAGACTGAATCTAGTTACATATTTCAACAACGTGGTCACAAAATGTCTTTCTAGCTCCAACCTCATCGACCTCCTCTTATAATCCCTCATTGGCTCACCAACGGCTATGATTAGATCCTCATCAACGGTTAAGATCATCTCTGAGTCGATCCATGTGAGATTCTAGAGAAACCCCACCTTTCTCAATTAATTCTTGTTAATTAATCACTTGTCCTAAGTTAGAGTTTGGAAATATTTAACTATTGGCTAGTTAACTTAATTGAGCCATTTCTAGGTGTTTTCTCCTGAAATTTTTTCTTGATTCTAGAGCTCTTGTGTTTCTTAGCCTCTCCAACCAAAGTTGAGACTAAAACACCTATCTAGTGCTACTAAAATAACACTCCCTCTTAGCGAATAAGGTTTTATATTGTCTCATAACATCCTCCCATACATGTTGTTGATGTCTAACAATTGTGAAAAACTACCACTGCCCACCAAGCTACATCACAACTATGATTCATCTGCCACATTGTAGTTGAACCATACCTACATCTGTTGTTGGAAACTGCACTATACCACCTTGTACTGATCTCATGTTGATATTGTTGTTGAAACTACTACAACTAAGAACAAATCATCTTGTCCCTACTACTGAAAAGGGTTATCCACTACTACCATTTGTTCCCTAAAATAGACAAACTTAGCTCTCCTTAGAGATTTTGTGAGTATATCTGCAACCTTCTCTTTTATGGTAACATGTTGTCTCTAGATTGCTCCATGCTACACACAATATCTGATGAAAGGTATCGAATGTCTATTTGTTTCGACCTATTGTGAAACACTAGATTTTCAAAGATCCTGATGCAACTCTGATTATCATAGTTGATACTAGTCACCTCCATCCCCTGACTAAACAGGCTCACCAGTAGCTTCCAAATCCATATAGCTTCACACATGGTTGTGCTAGCTTCCATATACTTTGCTTCTACAGAGCTTAGTGCTATTGCTTTTTTCTTCATATTGTACCAAGAAACCACCCTTAATCCAATGCTAAAGGATCACCCTGAGGTGGTTTTCCTATCTAATAAACTTCCTGCCCAATTTGCATCTATGACTCCACATAGTCTGACACCATCACCTCAAGTATATCTCAATCCATACTTGATCATGTCATGAAAATACCTTAGAATGTGCCTCATTGTTTTCCAATGCACTCTCTTCGGTCCCACCATAAATTGATTGGGAGTGTTGACCACGAAGCAGATATATGGCCTAGGTTTTACCAGATACATGGGGGAACCGATAAGCTATCTATACAAGGTCGGGTCAACATCCTCGCCCTCTTATGGATCAATATTCCTCCATTTTTAATCATATGCGTAGACATAGGTTTAAAATCCTGCATCCTGAATCTCTTTATAACCATTGTAGTATACCTCCCTTGATCAAGGAATATCTCCATACCTTTCTACCACACTTCTAAGCCTATGAAGTAATGCATTAGCCCCAACTCCTTCATGTCAAACTCTATTTACATGTTCCTCTTGCAATCCTTTATGAGCCCTGATGACCCTATCAAGAACAGGAAATCCAAATACAACAATAGGATGAGTGGCTCATCCTCTACCATCAAATAGTAAAGGTTGGGATCTGCGTCACTCTTAACGAATCCCATTTGTTGCAAGTAGTTGTCAATCCAACCATACCATGCATTGGGAACCTACTTGAGCATGTATATAGTTTTCTTCAGCCTGGACATTTTTTTCCCCTCTCGTGTCTCTCAAAGCCCTCTGGTTGTTCGCTGAATACCTCCCCCTCTATCACCCTGTTCAATAATGTTGTCTTGACATCCATCTGGGGAATCTACCATCCCATCTGTGTTGCTAGAGGTACAATCAACTAGATAGAAGTATATATGGAAATTAGGGTGAAGTTCTCCTCATAGTCTATCCCTTATTTCTGTGCATACCCCATTGCCATGAACCTATCCTTGCACTTATCCACGATGGCATCTGTAGCATACTTGATCTTATATATCCATCGAGAGCCCAAATCTAACCTATACTCAATCCTTGGCACTACCTCCTAAACATCATTTTTCATGATAGAGTTATACTCTTCTACCATGGCATCTACCCACACCTGATGTTATGCGAGCTCCTGATAGTTAAAGGTTCTTCAACCTATTCCACCAAAGCTTGGTACCTTTATGGATGTATGCATTCTCTCTTGTTCATCCTGGGAGCTCTCATTAACTCCTCTAATGAACTTCCTTGTTGATTTGACCACTAGTGGTGGGAGGGTCAACCAACTCCTCATACTACCTATGCTGCTATGTCTACTGCGAACTCATTGGATCCCCTACACCTGAGGATATGCTGGTATTGGTAGCTGTACTAGATCCTTGTGAATTTTCTTGCATTGGTCCTAGCGCCTACCCATGTGGTTGCCCCTACTACTAAATCAATGGATCTTTTGTTGTCTCACGCGGCTTCTCAGCTCTGGGATTTCACAGTGCAACTGTCCTGGAGGTACCATTGACACTCCAACTAGAGTGCATTTCGTCATGTTTCCCATTGTTATCTAGAAGTCCATATTCTCCTCATTGTAGCTAGAGAAACATTCTCTAACTCTTGTCATGTGATTTGATGCTCCATTGTCTATATACTAGACTCCCTTTGAAATTGAGATAGTTATGCAACAAATTCATCCTCCAATGTGGAAGACAATTCTATAGCCTCCTGACTATCAAATATTTATATGGCCAAACTAGAGAATTCTGGAAAATTTACTGGAAACATCCTAAGTATAATTCGATGTGATATTTATCTTCCATCACAATGATTTGCTAATAAAAAACTAATATAAGAACAACTACTCCTAGATCTGCTTTACAAATTCTTTGTTCTGCTTATCAGAACTACTTCCCAACAACACCACTTCTTGTTGGAACTTACACTAGATAAAAACACACTTTTCTACCACCTGCAACTGAAAATTGATGTCTTCCCAACAATTTACACTACCTAGTTGTCCCTCTGTGCAGACCCAAAAATTATGCTCGGAGACTCTCTCTAAAGCTACAAACTTTCTCCTCATAATTGAGCCATTGATTTGTCTTGAACGCACTTTTCTACCATGTGAAATTTCCTTAAATTGCAGCAACTAGAAATTTTTTCTTCTAATTGGTTAATTATTTAGTTTATTTGCTAAGGCAAATCACGAATAAATCACACTACAATTCTTCAAAAATAAAAATGTTGCAAAAAATAAAATGTTGGAAACTGAGAAAATGGTAGCACACACACAATAATATTGACGTAGTTACTTTTGGACAATTGTCCCCGGAAAAACCCAATGTGGCAAAATCAGTGCAGTAGATGAAGGTTTTTTTATTATTCTTTAGCAAAAAATCTAAATACAATAAAATGGATGTCAAACTAGAAATCCTCTTTGAGAGAAATACTAGAAAAATTAACTGATAAAAAATTTCTCTCTCCACAAGCAACCCAACCGCAACTTGGGCTTAGAAACTGACTCTCAAAAATATTTGTGTCTACCCCTACATAGACCCTGCACAGTCTCTTGTACGCATTGTCTAAAACTCCATCTAAATCAGATTTCTTACTTGTCTCTGCCCGTAGAAGTGATTACCTTGGCCTACTGGGAATTTTACCGACCACCAGTAATTGAATTGACTTCTTCGTCAGCTCAATCAATATTCCTTCTTGAGGCTCTGCACAATCCCTTGCGCAGCCTCTGTAGAACAATTCTACCTCTCTCTTCTGCCTCTTTCGGAACTAGAAACCGCTAATGGATCACTTTGTTGCTACTCCTCTATCTTTGCATCCCTTCTCTGGGTCGTACTCTTATTCCTGCACTAAACACAGCAACTAGATAGCTCGATCTACCCAAGGGACTTGCTCATGAAGTGTCTTTCTATCTCCAACCCCTTCAGCCTCCTCTTGTAATCTCTCATTGGCTCACCAACAGCCATGATTAGATCCTCATAAATAGCTAAGATCATCTCTGAGTCTATCCATGTGACCTTCTAGAGAAACTTCATCTTTCTCAATTAATTCTTGTTAATTAATCATTTTTGCTAAGTTAAACTTAGGAAATATTTAATTATTGATTAATTAACTTAATTGAGAAATTTATAGGTGTTTTCTCTTGAAAATTTTTCTGGGTTCTTGAGCTCTTGTGTTTCTTAGCCTTTCTAACCAAAGTTGAGACTATAACACTTGTATGATGCTACAAAAACTAACATGTATGGGCTCCTGCAAGGTCAATGCATTACTAAAGACAAAGGCATGGAAGATATTATTGTCTTAGGAGATTCATTGCTTACCATCAAGTATCTCAATAGTGAGAATAGTCTGAAAGATAACTCTCTCGCCTTAGTTCTCTAAAGAATTAGAATTTGGTTGCATTATTTCATTCCAAGAGGTTCTATCATATTATCAAAATCAACAACATGGAAGTTGATCTGCAACTTAATAAGGCTTACTCTCTAGAAGAGACTAAGATAGAAATTAATGACTATAATAGATTCTATCCAATCCCCTAATTCCCAATATGGCCCCAAAATTATGGTTACCCCCAGACACCTCCCTTATTTTATTATGGATTTCCTTAGAATTATTTTAAATCCTTATCCCCTCCACCCTTCATTGCATCTCCCTTTATAATCTCCACTACCATTTCAAAGTTTCAATGGTACGGTTTTATGTTGACAATTTTATCTCCCATGGTGTTTCATATAATATGAGTCACTACAATGCATTGGAGTTATTCATCTTGCATGCTTGGCTTTACTGCAATTATCTTCTTCAACCTTGGAAACACCTTCCTCTCAATATAGTGATGGCTCTTTTCAGAAGATGAATTGGGAAATTTAATGACTTGATGATGAGAATCATGTGGATTGACAGAAGTAAGAGTGTTAAATTCAGATTGTTCCTTGCTTTAGCTTCATTCATGTCTGCATTCGATTCTTTGGATGCTCCATCTCCTTCATGGTTTGTGAATTTGGTTTTGGCTCAGTCTCTAGATTCAATTGTGGCATTAAGACAACTAAATTTTTGGTAGCTTTGCGAAGAGCTCTGCTTCAGGTTTCAATTTCTCCTCCTTTGGATGGAGAGTTTGTGTGATTGGCACTTGTCCTTGGGAATTCTAGTGGTCGGGACTCTTTCATTCAGACACCATCCTAGCAAAATCTAGGCTCCCATTCTCTATCGAACTCAGACTAGTTCGAGCTCTAATTCATAAAAGTATCTCATTGTTTCATGTTTTCAATTAAGTTCTCTACAATCAATTCGGCTTAGATGGAAACTCCAAGGATATAAGATATTTCTCAGTTCTTTGGGTTTTAATTTGAATATATTAATGAAATTTAAGGTTTTGTTGGTCATCATCCCGACAACTCTTAGGTCTTACTTCCCTGGATTTCTATTCATGTATCCATTTCAAAGGTGGTGTACTATTTTCCTGATTCTTTCCCCTCAGCCGACCTTAGTCTCCTTTGCAAAGCCAACAAAAAATTCACATGGTTATTGCAATCTCATTTGGGCTTGGGTCTCTTTAAATTTAATGTCTAAGAAGGTGGAATTGGAATTCCCCTATTTCCAATTTCTTCTGGTTAGCATTAAATTCATCGTGGGAAGTCCTGAGTCGCTCATTTTTGGTATAAGTCTATGTCTAAAACTTGTTTAGTATTATCTCATAAATTCTAATTCTAATTCTTAGACCTCCTCAGCAGCAAGCCCCTACTCTCATTTTTTTCTGATCATGAAGCCCTCCATAGGTATGATTATGATCTGCAAGTAAAATTTTGTCAATTGTATAATGCTCAGGTGGAACACATTACTAAGATAATGACACTACAGCATTAGATCTCTGACTTGACAGATGAACTAGATGCACTCTGGAATATAAGAAATGGATTTCAATATTATCAATGATGCACCTAGAGAACCTGATCAACACCAGGAGGACCCAGGCAAGTGAGATATTGATCTCAATAGGCCAGCGACAGAAAATGACTAAATTAAATGTTTTTCACTACATTTTTCTTTGTCCCTTTTTGTAATTTTGCAAATCCGATGTAATCAGGTCTACTATTAATCTTTTGGTGTCTTACTATTGACACCTAAAATTTGGGATTAGGAAATTCACATAAATATTGTAAATAGGAAAATAAGGAAGCATTGTGTTATAACAATTTTAGTTATTAGTTTTTAGAAGCGCTGACAGTTTGAGTGACAGTGTTGATTTGTAAAACGCAGTGTTAAAGTGCTGACAACAGGAGTGTCAGCGTTATTGGGCGTCTTAAATTTATAGACAAAAAATATTTCGCGGGAAACTAGGGTTTCTGTATTCAAGCTTCTATGATCCATAATGAATTATACAAAGTCTTTTGGTAGAATCACACGAGAATTTTTTGGTCGACACGTTTCGAACCAACAAGTGTGGTTCATCATCAGGACCAGATAAAGAGGTAGACCATGGCAAAGGCTTAAATAGAGAGTAATGTAGAGACATAATTTCAAGTAATGGCTATATTTGAACAATAATGTTTAAATTATAATAGTAATTTATTAATATATTAAAAACAAATAGTATTA
>APFE031390564.1:173837-185718 GCA_000404065.3 Pinus taeda | reverse complement strand
AAATAATCAATAAATAAAACGGGGTCAACAATAAAATATGGGGCTCAAGCCCAATAAGAAAAATACTAAAAGGTGTTAAGAATGAATAGGATGATAAAATACATAAAAAAAAGCACAAAGGATCAAGAAAATAAACTCTAATGATGAATAAATCAACAACAAATACTATAAAAAGGATGCCAATACCTACATACAGAAAAAAAGGAGGACAAGACAGGGACCCAACTTTTACTAATATTCCAATCATCATCTCTATTCAAATTATTGGGTCTCTTTTCAATTTCTAGGGTCTCCCTCAATTTACGATGATGGAAATGACTAACCTTAGCAACAACTTGGGCCTCCTCAATGCAGATGTGATGCTTAGATTTATCTGCATGCTCCACCAAAGCAGAGGAACGGGTCCTGCCATGCTTGATGTTAGCAGCATGCTCACGAATCCTTTGATTAATCGAGCGACCAGTCTCACCGATGTTGGGAGTCCCATAAGAGCATGGGATAACATAAACACCCTTCATATTCTTGGGGTCCACTTGGTCTTTTACGAATCTATGGGAGCTCTAGATGGTATTTAAAGGTTGAAGCCACCTTATGCTTTCTTAGGATCCTTGCAATCTTGTCAGTGGTCCCTTGGATGAAAGGAAGATGAACGCTAGAAAATCGATCCTTGGTATCTTTCTTGGCACTAGGACCTTTTTCAGTTATGAGGAAAGCCTTAGTACATTGGTGTCTACTATACCCATTATTAAAGAAAACACTTAGGAGATTTGCTTTCTCTTCCAAGAGATGGTTCTCATCATAAATTGTTAATGCTCTAGTTTCTATGGTGTTGAGAACACCAAGCTTTTGAGCTGCGAAATGATGAGAATTAGCATGAATATATTGTTCCGTATGAGTTTTCTTACGATATACCTGATGAGAGAAAGATCCATTATCATTCCTTGAGAGGAGGACGTCAAGGAAGGAAGACTACCATTACATTCAAATTCCATGGTGAACTTTATAGAACTAGATTGATTGTTAAGATGGAGGAAAAACAATTCCAACTTTTCTTTACCATGGGACCAAATGACACAAATGTCATCCACAAACCTCTTCCACAACTTAGGCAGAAGACGAGAAGAGGCTATGGACTTTGATTCAAAATCCGCCATGAATAGATTAGCTACCACAGGGGAGAGGGCATGGCGACACCGCATGTTTTCTCATAGAATTTCCCATTGAATGAAAAGAAAGTAGAAGTAAGACAAATACCAACTAAATAAGTCAGATCAGAATCTGTGATGTGCTTCATGAGTTTGATGGCCTTGTTGATAGGGATATAAGTGTAGAGAAAGACCACATCAAAGCTCACAAGTTTGTCCTCTGGATCAAGCTTGAAACTCTTTAACTCATTAACAAACGATACAGAGTCCTTGACGAAGGATTATGTATGGCCAACAAGGGGCTTAAGTTTCTGGGCTAAATATTTAGCAAGAAGAAATTCAAATCTTTGTTTTATATTACGCAAACATCCTCCACGTTGAAAAAAAGGGTAATAGTTTCTTAAACGCACTTGTTTAATTCCAAAGGGTAAAATCACGTGATAAAAAGATCGTTTCCAGTGCCAAGAGGTATGGGAATTTAAATTCATGATCGAAGGGTTAAATTTTTTGTCAGTTAGGTTGTCAAAATACATGACCTAACACGTTTTTAAATGAATTACCACATATAGTCAAAATCACTTGTATCTTTGATGATCATTATTATTTGTGCTAAAAATTTCTCAGTGTGTTGATTTACTTACCAAAGATCAAGGATTGAATCTAAATCCTCTATTTATGTGTGTTTGTTAAGCTAAGAAAGAGTAATGGGGAAAAGTGGAAAGTTGAACAGCAGTGAGCCGAAAGGGCCTGATATTTTTGACATTTACCCATAGATCCAGCAACATTTTTTACAGGCTGGATGCAAATAATTCTTCGGGCGGTGCACTGATTTTCACGATGAAGTGGCACGAGTGTTTTCCTAGAGTTTTGATGGGAAGTGAGTAGAGGTTGGATGAATTTATTTCCATGTGATAGAGAAATTAATCTTTGAGGTTATAAGTCTTCCCACATATAGAGAGAGCTACTGGTTCGAAAAGACCAAAGAAAACAAAGATTTCCAAGAGGGGAACTCCCATGGAGACTAGAGAAGGCAAAAGATAGAGGATGTCTAAGGTAGATGTTCTGTTGGAGGAGCCTAGTACCATGTTTTAGCAGCAGCAACAGCCTCCAAAATTTTGGCTTGCACTCAAATTTCAGAACCTTCCTTGGTTTTTCCGTTATGGTTGCAAACACTCGAGCTCATTCCATGAGCTCCCTTAGAGTCTTTTCACCCCTTTTTCTTGCTTGACCAACTGTCGTCTTTTGGCATGTTGATCGTTGTATCATGCTTGTTGTCCTATTCTACTGATTTCAAAGGTTTTTCTTTGTGTGTTTGAGTTTTCCTAGCTATGTAAAGATTGGGCGTGCTCATACATAAATTTTTAAGCATTGTCGCACAATTTTCTTCACGATCTTCCTAAGTTCTATTTCAAGTGTCACACTTGTCGATGTTGGTTCTAGACAGTTTCGCAAAGGGTAATTCTTTGTCTTGTTGTTCTGGTGGTCTATGTTATTTTGCCTTCGAAGTATGCTAAGTGTGTGATCACAATGTCAAGTCCCTCAGAAGTTCACTTGCCTTCCACACTTAGCCATTTTCCTGAAAATCCTTCTGACCAGGAAACTCTACTTCCTTAGAGCCCGACTGAGTTGCATTGCACAGTCTCAGCCCTCAGTGATCTTCTCTACTGCCTAGAATTGTGTAGTGTGCAGAGACTGTCCTTGAGGACAGTTGTACTGTGCAATCCCAAAGCTAAGCATCCATTAGGGGAATTTTTAGGTCTAAAATCGGCCCCCTAAGAAAAATGTACAACCAAAATAAAATTTATAAGAACCAATAGAATTCAAGATGATGATGTCAACCATGGGGGATGATTCACCATTTTTGGAGTAAATAAGTAAAAATATTAAAAAAATAATAAAATAATAAAACGACTTTTTCAACTCATATTTTCAACTTATCTCCCTAAGGTTTTACTCAGATTTCGAGCGGGAGTACTCATTGGATGGAAAATTTAATTCCTCATGCAAGGAGTACCCATGTTGACTTTACTACATGAAAAATGAGAAATGCATGAAAAAATGTGATTGCAATCATGATTTTCATGTATTTCTCATTTTTTGTGTAGTAGGGTCCATCAAAAGTATGCAAAATGGGTACTCCTTAAATGAAGAATCAAATTTTTCATCCAACGAGTGTTTTTGCTCGAAATTTTGAGTAAATCCATTGGGAGATAAATTGAAAATACAAGATGAAAAAATAGTTTTTTATTTTTTCCCTCTAAAATTTGATGATCTAATCTAATATTATTGTATTATTTACACTATTATTTTATAATTTCCTTAGGAGGCCCATTTTAGACCTCAAAATTCCCCTAATGTTTCCTTCCTTCCCAGAATCGCGCAGACGTTGCCTCAAGCTTAACCTGAACTACGCAGTTCTTTGGATCAGTCACCAAGCCTCCTCCCTACTTGTTAGAACCCTGCAATGCGCAGAGACCTGAGCCTGCTTTTCCTCCCATAATTGCGTAGAGGTGTCCTCCTAGTGTCCTCCCTCAGTCGGGACTCACTGCTCCCATAAACTACGCAGAATTTGTCTATCTAGTCCCTCTGTTTCCCTATCCAATCTTCCCTCAGAAAACTGCACAAACCTGCCTCCTAGGGTCTCACCTTGCAACTGCCACTGATGATCTCAACTATGTAATATTTCCTCCCTGTGGCCTCTATGCATTTTTTCCTGGCAATGAAGACTATGCTCCGGAGTTCCTCATTCAAGCCTAAGTTGTGCTATGTGCAGTCTCGGTGACTAGTCTCCCTCCCTATCACATGGAACTATGCAATGCGTAGTTGTTGGGCCCTCTTCCCAGCCTATCATTTGTCTTGGGCCCAGTCCATGGTTAACAATGCACCATGTTAAGCTAGGAGGTTTGGATTTGATGTCATCCCGAGGAGCAGGTACTGTTATCACCTAGACTAGTGGGGGTTGGGCTGTGTCAACCCTTCAACAGCAGAGTAACTACTTCAAACCAACTTTTGATTGGAAGTTATCCCTTCCAATCTAAGAGGGCTCTCATTATTTTTTAGAATGTAGATGGCTAACTCTAGTTTTCTATTTTGATACTTCGAGTGAAAGAGTGCGATGGTAGCCACCATTGGGCATGGAGTCAGTCAAAGGAAAACAAAAACAAACAACATTTTTTATGGAAACTGAGACATCTTTGGTTTTCTAAGATGGAAATGGACATTCACAATAATCACAGAAAATTGAAGGAAGTTGGAGATGTTTGACAAAATTCCAAGTAATCAAGATACTATGCAAAACTGAATATAAGGCATTCATAATAATCATAGCAAATTAAAGGAAGTTGGACCAATATAGCATTGAATTCCAAGTAATCAACAATCTGTGAAAACTAATAACACAAAGCATGACAAGATGAGACTGAAGCCTAAATGAATCTCAGGTTAAAATAGATTTGTTGCAAATGATAATTCTATTCACTAAAAACATGTACAGTATTGGTTCTCCCCACCTCGATCCCCCCCCCTGTGGAGAGTCGAAAGTCTACATATTTATAGAGAAAGTTCTCTTATTACATATCTGCCACTTGGGCTAGATCCAATCTACCACTGCGAAATTTGTTCTATCTGATTAATAAAAAACTGAGCTTTCTAAGGGATTTATGTTATAACAAAGTTTGAATACAAAATGGAAGTCTGTATGAACTGTTACATTAATTAAGAAAAAAATTATAGTATGGCATTGTATCTGTGGAAATCCATACATCTGGCCCCTTGAATCTTGCTGCGTTGTTTCTAGGCATTTATCCTGGTGGTAGGCATGTTGTGAGCGCCATTATTGTCCCACTATGTCTTGTGCCCCGTTTTCTTGCTCTTTGTGTCTTGCTGCCTGTTTTCTATGTGTTCTATTAAATAAACATGTTGCCCTTGTGTATAGTTGCCTCTTTTCTCTGCTCTGTTTAATAACCATGTCGCCCCTATGTATCATTGCCTCTTTTCTCTTCTTCGTTTAATAGCCATGCCATCCCTATGTATCATTGCCTCTTTTCTCTGTTATGTTTAATAACCATGTCGTTGAAGAAAAGCTGAGAAATACTCTTGATGTCCCGTGGAGTGGAAGTGAAATGAAGTGCAGATCTGAGTTGTTTATTTGTGCTTGTGGTTATCGCAATCAAAACATAGGAGGAGGAGCCTTAACACTGATTTAATAGTGAATTTCCAATAAGCCAGACATGAAAGTTTATAGGATGCAACACATAAAAAATTGCATCCAAGGAGGGCCTTGCACATTGCAATCAGCAGGTGGGAAGAACCTTTGGCGAAGCAGGACTAAGATTGTGTGATCGCCGATTACGATATCGCAATCGGCAAGCAGAAGACATATCGCAATCGGCGAAGGGTGGATTACGATGTGATATCAAAATTGGCAGACAAGTGTTATCACAATCGGTGATGGAATGGATATCAAAACTATCACAATCGGCGATATCGGAGCTATCAGAATAGGCGAGGGGAGTGATAATGTGTTTTGTGATATGCAATATCGGCGGGCATGCGATATGGCAATTGGGACATCAGAGAGGTTTGCAATATTGCAATCAGTGGGAGGCCTACGATATTGCGATATACAATATCGCGATCGCAAGCGAAGGAGGGACACAGGAAAAGTTGTTATAAAGGAAGGGAAGGGAAGGGTCGATGCGATATATGAAACATGGCCTGCGGATCCCAACTTTTAAAAGGGAGGTGGGATGTTTATATATGTAACGTGATATATATATATATAAAGGGTTTGTGGCTAGAGCTATATGATACAATGGGTTTTGCGCCTAGAGTTAGTATTACACGAAAAACGGAATGTAGCTAGATTTTAACAAAGGAAAATGGAATATGGGTTTCGGCTAGAGTTTAAATGCAGGTGAATGCAGTTAGAGTAGGAATGGGCATGCGCCTAGAGTTGGGTTAATAAGTAATGAATGGAAATGGGTTACAGTTATAAAAACAAAGGATGAAATGGGATGGGTTTTAGAGAATATGGGAATTTCTCCAAAATAGTTAAAATAGACCTATCCTTCCTTCTTTAATCTTCAAATGCAAAGCACAACAACCTCTTTTAGTAAAACAGCAGATAGATGAAAAGATCAGTGGTGGAAAACCATAACTAATAAAACTAAAATTCATTTTACTGACTTATCATGGATAACATCAGCTCCAACAGGGATGTTGCACCCTTGTGGTGCAGCAAAGAACCAGCAGACCAGTGTCATACCATTGGGTTGATCCCATTCTAAAGACTACATTCAAACCCACTACACCAAATTGAAAATAAAACTGAAACATGTAATCTAAAGCTTAAGGAAATACTTTCCCAACAAGCTTATTTATGTACATACTCTTATTATCTGAAAATACACCTGCTTAATTCAAGTAATATAAAATCTCTAGTATAACCAATCAAACAGCAGATTAGATGCTTGGGATGTCTTGAGGCCTCGAAAATCGCTGCAACAACATCGGGGAAAACCACCCGGTCCGAACCTTAATGCAGCTCCTTTTCCGTTTCCCAATGATGAATAAAAAGGGGATGGATAAATGAGTGGTTTTCTGGTAATGGATGAATGATTTAATCTAAAAAGTAAAAATGTGAATAACTATCCTATCCCGGGAAATTTTTGTTTTTAGTGTAACGTTTGATAATATTTATCCACAAATAGGCATATAGATGACTCTATTGGTAAACAAAGACATTCATTCATATGATAATTACTTTGTTCAAGTATTTGAACAAAGTAATCATTAAAACATTATTACACTGATCCTTTATATATCACTGATACATATATGACTAAAAAATAACATTCCTTAAACATTCAATAGTGAAAAATATAAGGATTGATGTTGAAAACACATACATATATCCAATGATAGCAAGAGTAATCAAATGATGATTCACATGAAAGAATGAACAAGATCATAGATAATAGTACCATATGTGTTGTGAATCACTCCCGATATCAATCGCATTCAAATTCTTTTTTCCAACTTAGAAATACTTTCATATCAAGGCAATAGTGCACATCCCATCAAAGCCTTCTTTGTTAGAATTTGGAATACTGGCCCAGTCTTTATAAAAAATATACCAAAAGCACAATAGTGCAACTTCCAGGTTTGAGTTTTATACAAAAACTAAGGACCCTTTCTAAATGCATGAAAGGGTCTATAAATACTAATTAAACTAACTAACTACAAAAATAAAATGCTATTAATTGGTATAACTAAATCTTGAGTATCTTCTCCACAACAGGTTTGTTGGTAGTCGGCAGCATGATTCATTATTTCGGCTGTTCTCCTTTTGATTTGAGTTGGCCAATTGCAAGCATCGGTTCCAATTCTGGAGGACGACTGAGACGAGAATGGAGGTGAGCTGAGTATATGACATCATGGATTTCGGGAATGATACAACCGATCGCATCGGTTAAACATTTGAGGGCGGCCCTTTGACTATATGGTTTTACTAAGAAAAACCAATAGGTGTCCTAAGTTAAACTTTGGATGCCAGCGATTAATCTTTCATTCTTCTCCAACTCTTGATTGCATGCTTGCTCCAATGTCTTGGCTGACAGCAATTTACCTGGGGTGCATTATGAAATCATGTTAGATAGATAAAAAGTGTTATTGATTAGCTCAATTAAATTACTTGTAGATAATCTACATTTGGAAACCTCTCTCTCTGCTTTCATCAGCTGTGACTTCCATTCTAAGAAAAGGATCTCCTTGTGTGATTCTAAAATTTTGGGTAGATTTGTTGTCTGCCCCTCATTGGTGTCTTGCCAAGCAAGAAAGTTTGTCAGAGTCTCATTGGCCTGTTCTAAATCCTGCCTAGCATCGACTGATTTGTCAACTATTGATGTCGTTATATCAGAAAGGTGCTCAACCAGAGAAATGTTATGACATAATAGTTTAACTGTGTAACCAATGCTTTGTTAATCTGTATCACTTCAGACCTGAAATCGGCAAGTTGCGGAAGACTCTTGAACTTCTCTACTTGAAGTGAGAGCTAAGCGATTTTCTCATCTTTTGTTTTCATCATAAGTTCATTCATTGTCTTTAACCTGGACAATGCTTCGAATAATTCTTTTTGCTTTTGAATTGCGCTTGAGTCTATTCTAGGTTTCTCTTCAAGCAATTGCTTATTCAATTGATTGTTTAATTGTTGTTGTGTTGATAGTTGTTATTCCAACAGTTCAATTTTCTGTTGTGCTTCAGACACCTGTGATTGCAATGAAACAATTGCCTGGTCCTTTTCTTTAAGTAGATTACTTACTTCCGATGCCTTGTCCATAGTGGATGCCGAATAAGCTCCAGCATACTGAGAAAGCTTTGTTAGGTCATCGGAAGGGTTAAACTCTTCTTTCCACACTACATTAGTTGTCTCTATTTGTGCTGGAAACAGGGAAGATTGATCAAGTCTTCTCCTTTTCCTTTGTCTTTTCACTACAGCCCTGTGTTTGGGACTGTAAAAGACATCTAATGGAGGTATGTCCTCCACCTGCAAAATAATTTGATCGGAGGGATCTTTTGGAATCATTTCTAAATCCGTGCTAGGGGGTAGGCCGTTGTTGACGCTGTATCTTGTCCATCTGTTACTTTGGGTGTATTGGCACCTTTTGGACCTTCCAGATTGCATATAATGGAGTCAAATTGCTGCCATTATTGGAGTAGTTTCGGATCAATCTGAGTATCCACATTGATATTTTCGCTAACCTTGTCCTGTTCTTTTTTCTGCTCTTTCTCCTGCTCTAGTTCTTTTCCTCTCTCGAGAATCTTTGATACAGCAGGCGGTTTGTCAATGAGTTGTTGTTCAGGCTCGCTTGATTGTGTTGTGGGGGTAGTAGCTAATAATTCCAAAGGTAGAGTTTCCAACCTTTGTTCTCTGAGCTTATTGAATTCTACTAGCCTCTCATCGTTATATCTAATTTTGGCCAGCGTTTGTACCTGGAATAATGACTCTGCTGAAGAAAACAAGTCATCAAAATCATCTTTCTCATGATCAAACCTTGTAAGTTTGGCTTGTTCAAGCACGTTATAGGCGATTTTCCTTGGATCGAATTACCTATTAGGAATGGTTGCAAGGTTGAGAATGTTTATTTTCTCTACTTCCTTCTCTGCATGCTTGTATTTGTGCAAAGTATAATCACCGCATCTCAAAGTTTTATTTCTAAACTCAAGAATTGCAGTGGCTAATTTATCTGACAATATATTTCCCCAATCCATTACTTCACTGTTAACTACCGCTTCCATTAAAGGAACCATTTCAATAGTGAATTTTGCATAATCATGTAATCCCCAAATTCTACACATCATTGCCCCGGCATAACAGTAAGGAGAACATAATGAATCTACAGAGTAGTTACCTGAAGATTCATGTTTGTGCCTTGTGGGGTTCTGTCTCCACTCCCGAATTGGGGCCGATTTAGTCTCATTCTCACTTGCGAACTTCTCAAGAAATGCTTTATTGTATTTCTTTTGAGGTTCAGGCAAGTGATACATTTTCCTTAAATCATCAGGTTGAAATGAGCCGAAGATCCTTCCGTCAACTGTGCAAAATGTTCTGTTTAAAACAGGGATTTCCTCTACTGCCCATTGCACTACATTAGTGTATGGAAGAATTTTTTCACAAGCTGCTATTCGATGTAGATATGAGTCAGCCAAATCTTTCAGGGAAGCCTCTGATTTTCTAGTTGAATCTGTGGTAGCTTGTACTGATACTGTTTCAGGCTCCTCTACTTCAATTAGATTATATATGCTTTGCCAGCTTGTGTTTCTAAGGCCAAGACACGTAGCGTCTGAAATCAATCCCTTTTTTCTTGGTCTTGGATCAGTGGTGGATTGCACTGTTACTGCGGGAGTCGCTGCTGCCGCGGATCTCTTGGATTTCTTTCCCATTTGGCTTGAACTTGTTGTTTCGGCGAAGCTTTGCGCAAGGAATAAAATGAACGTAATACATAGAATAGTGGTGTGAGCCAATATGAAATAATTATATCAATTAGCGAGTAATGAAAGATTAAAATAATACTGCCACAGATACAATCTCAGGGGAGATCTCGGCATAACTACTTCATTAATTGGCCGCTTAACCTGTCACTCATTTTAAATACCCATCATATCGTTTATATGCCGAATGATTCATTCAAGCATGGCTTGAGTTTTTTGGCGGATAATCACAAGTAAATCGCTATCGGGAACGGGAAGGCTTTTAATAATAATCCAAAATAATGCATGTAAGCCTTTTAAATCTATTTTGAAACTCGCGCCTTGATTTATCGGATCGCAATAGGAGATGTGCTCGGGTCGTAACATTTATGTTATTGCAAAAATCACTGATCCTTGATAGCGATACACCTTATCGCATCGAGAGATTTTAAAGGTGTCTTAACATGCGCTGCGTTACATCCCCCGATTGCCGATAGCGATATCGCATCAGAGAAATAGTGGGAGGGCCTATTGTTATATTTGCTTGCCTTTCCCGATAACCGATGGTTATTCACTTCTTGGATCGGGGTAAATCAATGGGTCTTTGCATTATGTTTTCCTTGTTGTTGTGATATGAGATCTTGCGATCGCTTTATCACAATAATAAAGAATTTTATATTTATTCATAAGACCGATTTCATATTTGTTCAAAAGGTTTATAATATAACGTTTCGTTTGGACCTTTTGATGAAGGATTTTGTAATGATGAGTTGATACCAATTTATTCACACATCTATGTTTAAAAGGGACCCATTTTATATTAAGGTTAGAAAGAAAATTTTTATGAAATGGGGGGTTGTTGTACAGCACAACAATTGGCGATTCACTGGGAGAAACAGTTATCTCTTAAAAATGTTGAAATACTTAATTTTCTTTATATAGAAATCTTATCTAAGAGGAGAATTCTAATATAACTAGGTATATATATAAATTCTGAATATAATAATAGTTATTTCTGTTATTTTCTTCTCTTATTAAAATTAAATACATTCTAAGTTTTAAACTAGCCTTAATTGGTTGATAATGATAAAACAAAGAACTTTTCCAACTTAGCTTTATAATGACTCCTTTGTCATAGGTAGAGCCCCTGCTGCCAGAAAATGTCTATAGTCTCGACAGGGAGACCTTTTAACCATTTAATCGTCCATTATCCCATCCATTTCAGAGTATAATTAAAAGAATGAATCCAGAAATATGACTTTCATATTTTGTATCACTTTTATTTTTTCTTATTTTGCGAGATAAAAAGCCATTGTCCTAGTTTGGTGGCCAGCTATTTGACAATGCCATTCACTGGTTATAATTTAACTGAACAAGTTGGCTTGTGATGAGACCCCTTGTCTTATAATTATAAGCCATTACCCTGTTTTGGTATGCAGTATTGGTAATGTCAGTTGAAATATTCCCCAATGATCATGGTAAGCAGGCTTGTAATAAGACCCCTTATCTTTTATATCAAATACATTTTAGAATTACACTCTGAGTAATCATAAACTTTGATGAATGGGATGAACAATTTTCTCCTTAAGAGAGCATGGATGACAGGGTAAGAGTTGAAGATGCTAAGATTGAATCAGTTTCTGTTTTTATATTGATAACCGTTTTTGGCCATTTGAAAACATTAAAATGATTTACAGTACTTCTAAATCTTGAGAAGATTTCACAAAAATAAAATGGGGTTTTAGAATCTAAATATACCTAATTTC
>APFE031390564.1:143548-170961 GCA_000404065.3 Pinus taeda | reverse complement strand
CTTTATCCTCATGGGTTTTGTCCCATTTCAGAACTAGATCACCAACTTGTAATTGTTTTGAACTGGATGAAGTTGAATCAAAAGATGACTTGATAATTTGTTGATGTTTGGCATGTATAATTCTAGCTTTTTCCCTTTCTTCTTCTAATTTTAAAATTTGATCATGTCTTAGTTGAATAGAAGATGAGGGACTTTCTTCAACAAACTGCACTAAAGCTAGAGATGGAAGTATCAAATTGGTTGGTATGACAGCTTCCTTCCCATATATAAGATTAAATGGAGTACCTATGGAAGCCTTCTGCGTTATTCTGTCAGTCCATAGTGCAAATATCAAAGATTTATGCCAGTTTTTATGATTATGTTCAATAATTCGCTTAATGATTTTGATAAGATTTTTATTGGTGGATTCCGCTAAACCATTACCTTGGGGATAGTAATTCGCAGAATATTTCAATTTAAACCCTCTTTTGATAGTGAGCTCAAACATATAATTTCCAGAGAAATAAGATGCATTTTTAAAAACAAGAGCGTTTGGGACACCAAACCTGTTAATAATGAATTGATCTGTGAACTCTATAATTGCCTCAGAGTTTGTTGTCTTCAGAGCAATTGCTTCAACCCACTTAGTAAAGTAATCAGTAGCAGTAAGGATATACTTATGTTGTTTGGATGGCTGTGGAGTGATTTCCCCAATGATATCCAATCCCCATTGCTCGAAAGGATGTTCAATGTTCACTGGTTGCAAAGGAAAAGCTGGTTTTCTTTGTCTTCCACTAGAGATTTAACAACTTCGGCATTCCTTACATATTCGTGAGTGTCTCTGAACAGGGTGGGCCAATAATATCCAGCATGAATGATTTTGTGGGCTGTTGTATCAACTCCAAAATGTCCTCTTGCTGGTCCGTCATGTAGCTCCTGCAAAACTTTTTGCGCTTCAAGTTTTTCTAGGCATCTTAATAGAATTGAATCATAATTTCACCTAAACAGTATATCATATACAATTATGAAGTTTTTCGCTTTTAATCTAATGGCACGTTTGTTTTTATAGGAAATATTAGAAGGTGCGTATCCATTTTTTAAATAGAAAATCAGATTTGTATATTGTGATTCAGGATTTGTGATACTTATCTGATTGATTTCTTCAGTATGTTCTGTACCTTCTGGTTCTTGAATATTGGATGCTCCTGCCAATAACCTGCAAAAACATTGGCCTTTGACAATCTTTGTTGGCTTGATTTCTAAGTCATATTCTTGTAATGTTGTGACCCAATTTGCCCTTTTTTCTCCTAATTCCCTTTGATTTAGTAATTGTCTTACTGCTGAAAAAGGAACTATAAATTTTGTGTGAGCTTTTAAGAGGAAGGGTCTGTAGTGTTTGACAGCTTTATACACATCAAAGGCTTGCTTTTCAACTTCTGAATAATTAAGTTCAGCACCTTGAAGATTTGAACTCTAAAATGAAATTGGTGCCTCCAATTTTTTATCATTAATCTGAGTCAGCACTGCTGCATAAGATGAGGTGGATGCGAGAGTATACAGTATGAAATGACTTGAAAAATTGGGAGTGCTTAAAGCAAGGGCGTTAATTATTGATTGTTTGATAGAATCAAATGCCTCTTTTTCTGCGGATCCCCATTTAAACACCGAATTTTTCTTAATCATTGTTTGCAATGGTAAAATAATCTGGGAAAAATCTGGAACGAATCGTTTAACAAAGTTAATTTGACCCAAAAATGACTGCATGGATTTTTTATTATGAAGGAATGGAATATCATAAATCTCTTTAATTCTATTTGGATCAATATAAATACCATCTTTTGAAACAATGAAGCCTAAGAGATTTCCTTGATTAAGAGAAAAAAAGGACTTTTTTGGATTGAGTGAGATACCATACCTTCTGCAGCGTTCAAAGATTTGTTTTAAATCATGAAAATGAATAGACCTTTTCTTGGAAAATACAGTAATATCATCTAAATAGACAACTATTGTTTTATTGATCAATCCTTTGAATGCTATATCCATTGCTCTTTGGAATGTAGCTCCTGCATTGATAAGTCCAAAAGGTATTTTTTGGTAAGCATACGTTCCCCATTTAGTTCTGAAAGTAGTTTTAAGCCTGTCATCAGGATGGACCAAAATCTAGTTATATCCTGAAAAACCATCTAAAAAGGACATTAACTCAGAACCAGCTACTGAATGGAGTATCTGCTCCATGGTAGGTAAAGGGAAGTTATCTTTTTAGCTTGCTTTATTAAGATTTCTGAAATCTATGCAAATCCTGATGTCGCCATTTTTCTTTCTTACAAGCACCATATTGGACACCCAGTTTGAATGTCTGACTGGAAAAATAATCTTAGCCTTCAAGAGTTTGTTTAGTTCAGTTTTTATCTGACTCTCTAGGTTAGGATGATATTTCCTTAACTTCTGTTGGACTGGTTTTTGTTCAGAAAGCATTGGAATAGTATGTTGAATGATCGATGCATCGTATGTTTTCAAATCATCATATTTCCAAGCGAAGATATAGTTATTTTTTCGTAATAACCTAATGAATGTTGTTCTTTCTTCCAAAGAAAGTCCTAATCCTAAATTGATGTTTTGATGGTTTTCCTCAGTACCTAGGTTTATCAATTCAAATCTTAAAGTGGAACTCTGGAGCTTTGAATTGGTCACCTGTTTAGACCTGCCTTTAATATCATAAAGATCTTCTAACTTAACCACTGGTTTTGGTATTAAGTTTTATTCTTGCTTTTCCTTCATTTGAAGGTCATGATCACTTTCATCAATGATTTAATCATCATAGGACTTGTCGGAAGTCAAGAAATTTAAAATGTCTTCGTCATGATTGAACACTCGCCAATTGGTGACATTGTCGAGAATTGATGGTCTAAAAATTAACTCTACTGAAAATTTGTCTGGGCTGTAATCTTCGGAAGGTAGAAGTTTAGAAGCAACATTAGCTAGAAAGTCTACTGCTGCATTTTGGGATCTAGGGATAGGAGAAATATTGAATGCTAAAAATTAAGATATGAGTTCCTGCACCAAAGACTGGTAGTGTTTGAGATGACTAGCAAGACTGTGAATTGTATTTCTAGCCTGTTTTATGACAATTTCTGAATCACCAAACACTTTCAAGTATTGAACTTTGAGACCAATAGCTTTATATAGTCCTTGAACTAAGGCCTCATATTCAACCATATTATTTGTGCATTCAAATTCCAATCTACATGATAACATAGTTTTTTCACCTTCAGGACTAACTAAAATACACTCTACTCCTGCACCTTCACTAGATTTAGACCCATCAAAGTATAGTGACCAAAATAAAGAATTATCAACAATTTTATTTACAGTTTCCTCAGCAATATTGACACATCTTGATCTATCGGTTTGTGAAAAAATTTCAATTTGGGATGCGAAATTATTAACTGAGAAAGGAGATGGTTGGGCAGTGAAATTTCCAAAGAATGATTCGGAAGAGTAATTCCCCAAAATATTGTTATTGAATGCTATTGGTTGATTCTCCTGTTCAAATTCAGTGACAGTATGGGTCATATGTTTCTCCCAATTGATTTTGATCTGATTTGGCTTTCCTTTATAGGGTAGCCACATATGGGACCAATCAGTAGAAATATAACTGTGGAGTTTCTCAGACCAATCCCTACTCAAAATTAAACCATAAAATTCAGGTATATCGGAAATTAAAATATCAATTCTCTAAACCACTCGTGGATCAGCTGATAACCTGATAGTTACGGAGTTGATTTCCCCTAAAACCTGGACCTTGGTTCTATCCAACTGTACAATATGAATTGCAGACTTTTGGGGTTCAATGTTCAGTTTGGAAAAAACTGAAGCTGGCATTATGTTAGAGGATGCCCCTGAGTCAATCAAACAGTTGTGTATATTTCTATTATAGATCTCATAGGTCAAGACAAAAGGGGGAGTATGAGAATTTGATCTGTCTCCTATTAAAACTGCATCAGTAGCTTCAACTCTACCAGGAGGTGGTTGACCTAAATCATTTGCAGCTTTGGAGAACACAGCATTAGGAAGAGGTGAAGAAGGTACTGCATTTAGTTCCTTAAGAAGTAATTTTTGCTGATGTTTGAGTTTGCTAAGTTCAAACATAGTAATGTTTGCCTTTGTCTTCTTCATATCATCAATAATATTGTAATCCATTGAATCTGATTCTACCAAAGTCTTAGATGTTGAAGGTATGTTTGAGGATGATGGTTGATTTTGGGATGTTATCGCCGCAGATTTCTTTATGGGAAACTTTTCTTTTATAGTAGTGGTACCTGCACTCCTTTTCTTTGAAATTGACTGAACAGGTTCAGGAGTACCTTTACTCCTGGTAGTTATAGGGAAAGCTTATTGTTCATTTTCTGTATCGAAGTTAGGTAAAATGAAGTCCCACATCCCATGGCATTCGACAATCTCCTCTTCTTCGGGTTCCTCGGATGGCAAGATTGTTTCATCTTCTTCTTCCTCTTCAGGATCTGAGTCTGCATTAGATATAGCATTTGGTGGTTTTGACTCATGTTTCTTAAAATTTCTAAATGGTCTCTTTGTTGAAGTTTCAGCTACTTGTCTTTTGATTTCAACCATTTCATTTGACATAGTCTTGAGGACCTTTTGCAGACCCTCCATATCATATGTATCTTTAGGGGTTTTCTTCTTTGAATCATCTTTAAAAGAAACTTTTTTGGATTTTCTGTCTTCAAGAGCAGCTTTCTTTTCTAAAGCAATAATGTGTTTCTCTACAGCAAGTGCCTCTTTCATGTTTTCAGCTAAAGTTGGTTTTGAAGCTCTATCTACAAAAATGGCTATATTTGAAGGTAGGGCTGTTATATACCATTTGCTTCTGATTTGCTCACTTGGTTTAGAGTCGGTTGGAATCTTATTGAAGAAATTATTGAATCGCGAGTTGAATTCCTTGATAGGTTCTCTAGATTTTATCCTAAGATTCGAAATATCGTTGATTAATGTTGTTAAAGATCTATCATCGTCATACTTAGTGAGAAATTGTTCTTGAAAAATGTTCCAGCTGGTAATGGATCCAGAGGGTAGGGAAAAATACCAAGACCCAACTGATCCTTGTAAAGTATAAGGGAAAAGCCTAACGACAACATCTTCCTGTGTCACTCCTTTTAAATTAACTGATAACATGAAATTGTTAATATGTTCTTCAGCTAGTGTTCCAGCATCTGGATTAAATTTCGGCAACCATTTTTCAAGAGAATCTGGCAATGGATGTAATGGTGCAAGCATAGTGACCACACCAGGACTATTCCATGGATTCTGAGCCATCGTAGAACTAATAACAAATGATATTCCTGATGTTATTCCAGGTGTTTGGGGAGGAGTTGGTATTGAAGATTGAATAGGTTGGGAGGTTGAAGTTACTGATCCTTGTTGAACTACAATGTGTAATGGAGGAGTGGATGGTTGACTTCGCACTGGAGAAGATGAAATGCAGGATGATGATGAGAAGGTCTCACTGTCTGATCCTTCAGTGTTCTTTTTAGCCTTTTTCCTTTTTGGTAAAGGCAACTCAGTAGGTTCAATACCGAGCTTTCCATTTTGAAGTCTAGTGAGAGGGTGAGGTAGATTGAATTGCAAAGTCTCACTGCCTTGAGATACTTCAGATTTCTGTGGTGATATCAAAAAGCCTTGAAGTTTCTGGATGAGAGACTGAACTTTAGGAGACTCAGGACTTAAATCGATCTGGAGTATGGTGAGATTGAGCAGTGGTAGTTGACTCCTCTTCTTCTCGTTTGAATACTGGTGTTACAGAGCAAAGGGAGGTCTGAGGTGAGGTGGAGGGAGATTTACTCTCAGAATGGTCTATAGGTTTTGGTTTGCTCGCCATTCATAGTTCATGCCCTCCTTCTAGCGCCAAAAATGTTGAGGCCTCAAAAATCGCTGCAACAACATCGGGGAAAACCACCTGGTCCGGACCTTAATGCAATTCCTTTTGCGTTTGGGGTGGTGGCTCCGACTAGAAATAATGGGACCAATTTCCCAATGATGAATAAAAAGGGGATGGATAAATGAGTGGTTTTCTAAGAAAATCGTAATGGATGAATGATTTAATCTAAAAAGTAAAAATATGAATAACTATCCTATCCCAGGAAATTTCTATTTTTAGTGTAACGTTTGATAATCTTTATCCACAAACAAGCATATAGATGACTCTATTGGTAAACAAAGACATTCATTCATATGATAATTACTTTGTTCAAGTAGTTGAACAAATTAATCATTAAAACATTATTACACTTATCCTTTATATATCACTAATACATATATGACTAAAAAATAACATTCCTTAAACCTTCAATAGTGAAAAATATAAGGATTGATGTTGAAAACACATACATATATCCAATGATAGCAAGAGTAATCAAATGACGATTCACATGAAAGAATGAAACAAGCTCATAGATAATAGTACCATATGTGTTGTGAATCACTCCCGATATCAATCGCATTCAAATTCCTTTTTCCAACTTAGAAATACTTTCACATCAAGGCAATAGTGCACATCCCATCAAAGCTTTCTTTGTTGGAATTTGGAATACTCGACCAGTCTTTATAAAAAATATACCAGAAGCACAATAATGCAACTTCCAGGTTTGAGTTTTATACAAAAACTGAGGACCCTTTCTAAATGCATGAAAGGGTCTATAAATACTAATTAAACTAACTAACTACAAAAATAAAATGCTATTAATTGGTACAACTAAATCTTGAGTATCTTCTCCACAACAGGTTTGTTGGTAGTCAGCAGCATGATTCATTATTTCGGCTGTTCTCCTTTTGATTTGAGTTGGCAGATTGCAAGCATCAGTTCCAATTCTAGAGGACGACTGAGACGAGAATGGAGTTGAGTTGAGTATGTGACATCATGGATTTCGGGAATGATACAACCGATCGCATCGGTTAAACATTTGAGGGCGGCCCTTTGACTGTATGGTTTTATTAAGAAAAACCAATAGGTATCCCAAGTTAAACTTTGGATGCCAGCGATTAATCTTCCATTCTTCTCCAACTCTTGATTGCATGCTTGCTCCAATGTCTTGGCTGACAACAATTTACCAGGGGTGCATCGTGAAATCATGTTAGACAGATAAAGAGTGTTATTGATTAGCTCAATTAAATTACTTGTAGATAATCTACATCTGGAAACCTCTCTCTCTGCTTTCATCAGTTGTGACTGCCATTCTAAGAAAAGGATCTCCTTGTGTGATTCTAGAATTTTGGGTAGATTTGCTGCCTGCCCCTCATTGGTGTCTTGCCAAGCAAGAAAGTTTGTCAGAGTCTCATCGGCCTGTTCTAAATCCTGCCTAGCATCGACTGATTTTTCAACTATTGATGTTGTTATATCACAAAGGGGCTCAACCAGAGAAATGTTATAACATAACAGTCTTAACTGTGTAACCAATGCTTTGTTAATTTGTAGCACTTCGGACCTGAAATCGGCAGGTTGCGGAAGACTCTTGAACTTCTCTACTTGAAGTGAGAGCTGAGCGATTTGCTCATCTTTCGTTTTCATCATAAGTTCATTCATTGTCTTTAACCTGGCCAATGCTTCGGATAATTCTTTTTACTTTTGAATTGCGCTTGAGTCTATTCTAGGTTTCTCTTCAAGCAATTGCTTATTCAATTGATTGTTTAATTGCTGCTGTGTTGATAGTTGTTGTTCCAACAGTTCAATTTTGTGTTGTGCTTCGGACACCTGTGATTGCAATGAAACAATTGCCTGTTCCTTTTCTTTAAGTAGATTACTTACTTCCGATGCCTTGTCCATAGTGGATGTCGAATAAGCTTTGGCATACTGAGAAAGCTTTGTTAGGTCATCGGAAGGGTTAAACTCTTCTTTCCACACTACATTAGTTATCTCTGTTTGTGCTGGAAACGGGGAAGATTGATCAAGTATTCTCCTTTTCCTCTGTCTTTTCACTACAGCCCTGTGTTTGGGACTGTAAAAGACATCTAATGGAGGTATGTCCTCCACCTGCAAAATAATTTGATCGGAGGGATCTTTTGGAATCATTTTTAAATCTGTGCTAGGGGGTAGGCCGCTAGTTCCTTCATTCAGAACCATTGTTGACGTTGTATCTTGTCCATCTGTTACTTTGAATGTATTGGCACCTTTTGGACCTTCCAGATTGCTTATAATGGAGTCAAATTGCTGCCATTATTGGAGTAGTTTCGGATCAATCTGAGTATCCACATTGATATTTTCGCTGACCTTGTCCTGTTCTTTTTTCTGCTCTTTCTCCTGCTCTTTATCCTGCTCTAGTTCTTTTCCTCTCTCGAGAATCTTTGATACAGCAGGAGGTTTTTCAATGAGTTGTTGTTCAGGCTCGTTTGATTGTGTTGTCGGGGTAGTAGCTAATAAGTCCAGAGGTAGAGTTTGCAACCTCTGTTCTCTGAGCTTATTGAATTCTACTAGCCTCTCATCGTTATATCTCATTTTGGCTAGCGTTTGTACCTGGAATAATGACTCTGCTGAAGAAAACAAGTCATCAAAATCATCTTTCTCATGATCAAACCTTGTAAGTTTGGCATGTTCAAGCACATTATAGGCAATTTTCCTTGGATCGAATTGCCTATTAGAAATGGTTGCAAGGTTGAGCATGTTTATTTTCTCTACTTCCTTCTCCGCATGCTTGTAGTCGTGCAAAGTATAAACACCGCATCTCAAAGGAAAAGTAGGCCAAGCCTACTTTTTTGAAGTCCTAAGAGTCTTGGATGTTCCCGCGGTTGTAATTTGATAGGCCAATTCTCGGGCTAACAGCTTGTCAGGTATATATAAAGGAAGGACATGAGGTCTTGAAAGGATACCAAAAACCCTTCTGTATGTGAACTTATCTTCCCCAAACCAATTTCCTACAGCGGTTAGTTCAATATCTGCTTTTGAAGAAATCTTTGGGGCAGGCTTATCAAAAATGGCATAGTAAATAGGCAACATAAAACCATTACAGATTTGGTACAAGTGGTCCTTATAGTGCGCTTTCCATAGCTTTTGGTGATAAATTTGAATTGGCATGGGGTCTTGTGAAGTCCATCTCCACCCCAATACAGGAAATTCAGAATTGAAACATAGAGTATCTAAAATATAAGCACTAAAATAAAACGAAGGAATAGACCTATCGGTCACACGAGTTTTATTTCTAAACTCAAGAATTGCAGTGGCTAATTTATCTGACAATATATTTCCCCAATCCATTACTTCACTGTTAACTGTCACTTCCTTTAAAGGAACCATTTCAATAGTGAATTTTGCAGAATCATGTAATCCCCAAATTCTACACATCATTGCCCTGACATAACAGTAAGGAGAACATAATGAATCTACAGAGTACTTACCTGAAGATTCATGTTTGTGCCTTGTGGGGTTCTGTCTCCACTCCCGAATTAGGGCCGATTCAATCTCATTCTCACTTGCGAACTTCTCAAGAAATGCTTTATTGTATTTCTTTTGAGGTTCGGGAAAGTGATACATTTTCCTTAAGTCATCAGGCTGAAATGAGCTGAAGACCCTTCCATCAACTGTGCAAAATGTTCTGTTTAAAACCGGGATCTCCTCTACTGCCCATTGCACTACATCAGTGTGTGGAAGAATTTTTTCACGAGCTGCTATTCCGTGTAGATATGAGTCAGCTAAATTTTTCAGGGAAGCCTCTGATTTTCTAGTTGAATCTGTGGCACCTTGTACTGATATTGTCTCAGGCTCCTCTGCTTCAATTAAATTATATATGCTTTGCCAACTTGTGTTTCCAAGTCCAAGACACGTAGTGTCTGAAATTAATCCCTTTTTGCTTGGTCCTGGATCAGTGGTGGATTGCACTGTTACTGCGGGAGCCGCTACTACCACAGATCTCTTGGATTTCTTTCCCATTTGGTTTGAACTTGTTGTTTCGATGGAGCTCTATGCAAGGCATAAAATGAACGTGATACAGATAGTAGGTAATGTGATCCGATATGAAAGACTTATAGCAATTAATGAATAATGAAGGGTTAAAATAATACTGCCGCAGATACCATCTCAGCGAAGATCTTGGCATAATTCCTTCATTAATTGGCCGCTTAACTTGTCAATCATTTTAAATACCCACCATATCGTTTATATGCTGAATGATTCATTCAAGCGTGGCTTGAGTTTTTTGGCGGATAATCACAAGTAAATTGCTATCGGGAACGGGAAGGCTTTTAATAATAATCCAAAATAATGCATGCAAGCCTTTTAAATCTATTTTGAAACTCGCGCCTTGATTTATCGGATCGCAATCAGGGATAAGCTCAGGTCGTAATACTTATAATATTGCAAAATCGTCGATCCCCGATGGCGATACACCTTATCGCATCGGGAGATTTTAAAGGTGTCTTAACATGCACTGCGTTATATCCCCCGATTGTCGATAGCAATATCACATTGGAGAAATAGGGGAGGGCCTTTTGTTATATTTCCCGATAGCCGATAGTTATTCACTTTTTGGATCAAGGTAAGTCAATGGGTCTTTATATTATGTTTTCTTTGTTGTTGCGATATGCGATCTTGCGATCGCTTTATCGCAATAATAAAGAATTTTATATTTATTCATAAGACCGATTTCATATTTGTTCAAAAGGTTTATAATATTACGTTTCCGTTGGACATTTTGATGAGGGATTTTGTAATGATGAGTTGATACCAATTTATTCACACATCTATGTTTTAAAAGGGACCCATTTCATATTATAGTTAGAAAGAAAAAATTTATGAAATGGGGGGTTGTTGTACAGCACAACAGGTTGCTTGACTATGCTTGAACAAAATTAATAGTGGATCATATATGGACAACTCTGAAATAAAACTGAATCCATCACCTGAGTTGATAAATGTAAGAGACTCCACCTTCACTGATGGCCGAAATAGACTTGCAGTAGAAATCATCTTGAAAATATTAAAGCTATTGATATGCAAGCAGTGGAGTCTCCAAGAAACTTCGATCTTCAGTATCCTTTAAGAGTGGAGTCACTACGGTAATATCATAGCCTTTAGAACTTTTGATTTCCTGTTACCCTCAGGAATCAGAAAGAAGAGACTCAAACAGAATCCCGGAGAAGGATCTTTTCGGGTCCCGGCAGATGCACCAAAATATTATCACCCGAGTTGGTATGGGTTGTTCTATGTCAACCCTTCAACCTCTGAGTAACTATTTCAAACCAACTTTTTATTGGAAGTTAGCCCTTCCAATCTAAGAGGCCTCTCTCAATTTTTAGAATGTAGATGGCTAACTCTGGTTTTCTATTTCGATATTTCAGGTGAAAGAGTGTGAGTGTAGCCACCATTGGGCATGGAGCCAGTCAAAGGAAAACAACAACAAACAACATTGTTTTATGGAAACTGAGGCATATTTGGTTTCCTAAGGTGGAAATGGACATTCACAGTAATCATAGCAAATTGAAGGAAGTTGGAGTTGTTTGACAGAATTCCAAGTAATTAAGACACTATGCAAAACTGAATATAAGGCATTCACAATAATCACAACAAATTAAAGTAACTTGGAGCAATATAACATTGAATTCGAAGTAATCAACAAGCTGTGAAAACCAATAACACAGAGCATGACAAGATGAGATTGAAACCTAAATGAATCTCAAGTTAAAACATAGTTGTTGCAACTGATATTCCTATTAACTAAAAACATGTACAACAGTGGTTCTCCCCACCTCAATCCCCCCCCCTATGGAGAGTCGAAAGTATACATATTTATAGAGAAAGGTCTCCCATTACATATCTGCCACTTGGGCTAGATCCAATCTACCACTATGAGATATGTTCTATCCGATTAATAAAACACTAAGCTTTCTAAGGGATTTCTATTATAACAAAGTTTGAATACAAAATGGAAGTCTGTATGAACTGTTACATTAATTAAGAAAAAAATTATAGTGTGGCATTGTATCTGTGGAAATCCATACATCTGGCCCCTTGAATCTTGCTGTGTTGTTTCTAGGCATTTATCCTAGTGGTAGGCGTGTTGTGAGCGCCATTATTGTCCCACTATGTCTTGTGCCCCGTTTTCTTGCTCTTTGTGTCTTGTTGCCTGTTTTCTATGTGTTCTATTAAATAACCATGTTGCCCTTGTGTATCGTCGCTTCTTTTCTCTGCTCTGTTTAATAACCATGCCGCCCTTGTGTATCATTGCCTCCTTTCTCTGCTCTGTTTAATAGCCATGCTGTCCCTATGTATCGTTGCCTCTTTTCTTTGCTCTGTATAATAACCATGTCGTTGAAGAAAAGCTGAGAAATACTCTAGAGTAGGAATGGATATGTGTCTAGAGTTGGGTTAATGAGTAATGAATGGAAATGGGTTAGAGTTATAAAAACAAAGGATGAAATGAGATGGATTTTAGAGAATATGGGAATTTCTTCAAAATGGTTAGAATAGACCTATCCTTCCTTCATTGATCTTCAGATGCAAAGCACAACAACCTCTTTCAGTAAAATAGTAGATAGATGAAATGATCAGTGGTGGAAAACCTTAACTAATAAAACTAAAATTTATTTTGGTGAGGTATCATGGATAATAGGTACATTGTTAGATGATGGTGAGACGATGAAGGAGATGAAGAAGGAGCGAACATGCTAGAAGGATTACTTATAGTTGGATGGACAAAAGAAGCTCATCAAGAACAAGTAAAGAGAACTCATGCATGCAAATGCTTTTCAAGACCAAGATCATTGAAGACTCTGCAGCATCAAGCCATGTGGAGGAGAAAAGAAAGCACATCCAAGAACACACCCATCACTTAGCAAATCCAACAGCTTGACATTGCCACCACAGCTAGCTAGTCCATGTCAGGAGTGTCATGTCAAGTTGTGTCATGAGATGTCAAGGCCACATCACTACTATGGGCCATATCTATTGTAAATCAAATGTAATTTAAAGTGAAAATCAATGGACACGTAAGAATATGAAGAGTCATGTCAGTTGAAAATTCATAGGAAGTCGAATGGTCATGAGGGAAGTCCAAGAGTCATAAGGGTCAAGCATCACCCTTGGTTATATATACCCCTCCCATTGTACGAGCAAGGACTTTTCATCTTGGCTCCTCCCACGAAGCATTGAGATTTTTTAGATGGTTTTTTGAGGAGAAAGGAGTGGCTCCAACGTCCACTACTGGGGCTAGTGATGTGTGGTGTACATATGTGTCTTTGAACTTTTACTTAATACAAAAACTTGTTAAGGCCAGCACGTTTTCATGCATGTTTTGTAGATGTTTATAAGACTATTCTTTCAGCATTTGTAATTCATGTTTGTTTCACATGTACTAAGATAGTTGAATTATTTCGGTTGTTGTAGTACTTATCTCGTTGGGAATGTGTTGTATTGGTTATCATTATTGTTTCATCCTTGTGGACTACTCCGCAGGATACTAGACATACCTCCCTTGTTTACTGCTTATAACAGCGGTCACATCCATTGTGGACTACTCTGTTGGATGTTGGACATGTCTTCCCTTGTATTTCAGTTTTAACGATTTTCGAATCCGTTTTGGACTATTCCGCTGGATGCTAGACAAACCTTTCTAGTTTGCGTGTGTCTCTTCCTGGGTGGTACCATTACCCCTCACTTAGAGGCTCACTTTACTCTCGCCTCTTTTACAGTAAGAGAAGCTAGACACAGTTACATTACACACTCACCAGTCACACTCACCTCACTTTTTTAAGACACTAGTGTAACACTCTCATGTACTGAACAGCAAGAGCTAAGGAAAATCTCTAAGTAAATAGAAACCGGGCCATCATACCGGATGGGACTCCTACACCAAATGTTGTGAGGTCTAGTTGGGACTTCATATCGGGCAGATCCCCTTGGTTGACGGATTTCTAGCACCGTCAACATACCTTTAGCTCAGAACTGGTTATGATATTTTGAGTTTTTTATCCCTCATTGCCAAAGTGAAAATTTAGTCTACTATTGATAAAGTGCTTGTAACACAGAAAGGTCCAGAGGAGCTTTAGTATTCACATTGTCAACTCATTTTGTAGAGAAACGCTGAAATTTTCATTATCAACGCATCTTGGAAGAACATTCTAAAAGAAAACGTTGATAGTTGACCCATTAGTGAAATCATCAGTTCTGGCAGCTAAAGGATTGACAACAACATTATCAATGAATTGCAAGAGGGATACCCAAGAAGGCAAGAGCTACAACAGAAGTTCGTTTTTGGAGGGATGACAAAGCATTATCTACAACGAAGGAGGCATAACAATGATACATTTTCTTAGCCCCATTTTTATCATAGGTTTCAGCTAGTTGTTTGAATTTGAAAAGTTGATATGTTTAAAAGATATTTTCATATGCATGTATCTAAGAGATTTATACCGCTATTTTTGGATTACTATGATTAATTTGAGCTACAAGATTTTGATTATTGTATTGTCTATATAAATGAAGACTGTAGAAGAAGAAAGGGTTGGAAACTTTTGGAAAAAAAAAAGCATCTTTTATTTATTATTGATCAGATTTTAATGAAAATGGTCTTCATGAGTAGTTTACAAAAATTCTTGTGTTATGATTCCTTGTTTGTCTTCTTAGTTTGATATTTTCCTCATATCTAAAATACCAAATGTTTGAAATTGGGACTCATATGTTTATGCTCTTGTTACTTTATTTTCATACATTTAACAATTGTTTTTTCCACTTAACCACTACTCTGATTTCCTTCATTTTTCTTCTGAATTCCTTAAAGTGTCAAAGGAACTAACACTACCTCGATTTTGTGTTTTATTCATTGAAAATTGTTGCTATATAAGCCATATTGGGTCAAACTCCATGCCTAATGGTGGAATTTTCTCATAATCCAACCAAACTCAATCATTCTTAAATAAATATAGCCATAGATGTTAATCGTAAACCTTCTACTATTATGACCTTGAGTAGTAGATTTTTGGGAGATATCCCTCTCCAGGTTGAAGGTATAGCTTTAAATCTCAAATAGGTTCGAGGTTACCTTAGATATTTTCCCGCAACGAGGTTTTTCTCTAAGTGATAATGTTTTGGCATTGTTGCCAAGGAGTGAAAGGCATATTTTCCCCAAACGAATTTATTGATTAAGATCTGACTTCCCAGAGCAAATAGAAATTTGGATATCACTTTTGGTTGCAAGGTGTTTTCTCTAGCGACTCCATTTTCAAGAATCCATAGTTAGAAGCTTCCATGGCAACTCCATTGTCTGAAGGATTCATAGCTTAAATGATTCAATGGTTATTTCACTAGGCCAATGAAGAACTCAGGTGTTGTTACTATTGTTTCAAGGTATGCAAGTTTATATTTTACATTTATCCCTGTTTTTCATAATCATCTACCCAAAGATGAATATTTTATGAGAAATGGACCAAAATTTAGTGGTGATGATTTGAACCTGACTTTGAGACATATCACAAATTTTCATGAATTTACTGATCTTCTTAAAGTCAAGTGTGAATATGTACATATGAGATTATTTTATGATTCATTTGAAGGGACGTGAAAAAATTGAATTAAATGTTTGTCTGCGAAGTCCATAACATCCATAACAAGATTTTAGGTTATCTTCTTGGAAACATGGATGGAGAAAAAATAATCTTTAGTAGATCATGTTTCTATTCAAGGTTTTCGAGAATGGAATGATGGTTATGATGATGGTGAAGTAGATAAAAAAAATTCTGCATTTTTCCCTCTTATTTAATGTCATGCAAATGTAGCTCAGAAGAAAAGATTCATTCCTTAGAAGAGTATTCTGAGGAAATTCAGATAGAGCTTGTAATCTTAGAGGATCGGAAAATTTTTCCATATCAAGATCATTCTTTTGGAATTTCTTCTCAATAGCAACAAAAATACATATTGCTTCCTTCTGTTATTGAGAGGGGGGAGTTTTATGTTTTGGATTATGAATTTGAAATAGAAAACATGCATGAAAAGTTCAACCATGACAGTCAAATTATATAATACATTGAAGATCAAGCAAGATATGGCATCTATGACTTTGATGATCCTGTAGCCATTTATATTGAATATTGTTTAGTTCAAATTTTCAACCATGGTTTTACTGTGAGGATCAAGTTTATTCTGAGCTATCATTATATTGTCAAGTTTTTATTTCAATCAACTATAATCAAGGAGTCTAGTTTTCAAATTAGATGTTAGATTGGTTGAATTGGAAGTTTAATAGAACTTGAAGAAATTGGTTAGAATAGGAAAAGTGTACATAAATAAGCTCAGAAGACGGAGCATCCTTTCATTTTGGCATTTTACTTTTTAATTTTCACCAAGTAGTGTTTAGGTTGCAACTAGAGTTCGAATGTGGATTCAATTGTAATAAACAATTTTCAGCTTTTATATCACAATATAGTTTTCAATTGGTTTGGTCCAGCTTCATTTGATGATTGGACTAAGTAAGAGAGAAGTTCACATAGTAGGATACAGGTTTCAGGTAATAAGTCGCAAATAGCCCAATGGATCAGGCCTCTGGTCTATCGGGGTTCTTGCTTCCATCTATGATTGACAGCATCATCGTGAAGCTAGTTGTTATCACAATTTTAATTATTAGTTTTTAAAAGCGCTAACAGTTTCAGTGTCAGCGTTGATCTGTTAAAACATTGTGAAAGTGCTGACAACGGGAGTGTCAGTGTTATCGGGTGTCTAAAATTTGTAGACAAAAGAGATTTCATAGGAAACTAGGGTATCCGCATCAAAATGAAGAAATTTGAATCTTTGTTTTATATTAGGCAGACGTCCTCCATGTCAGCAAAAAGGGTAATCATTTCTCAAACACACTTGGTCAATTCCAAAGGGTAAAATCACGTGATAAAAAGATCATTTACATCGCCGAGAGGTATGTGAGTTTAAATCCATGATCAAAGGGTTAAATATGATGTTAGTTAGGTTATCATAATACATGACCTAACACGTTTTTAAATTAATTACCACATATAGTAAAAATCACATGTATCTCTGATGATCAATATTGTTTGTGCTAAAAATTGCTCGGTTTGTTAAGTTACTCGTCGAAGATCAAGGATCGAATCTCGATCCTCTATTTTTGTGTGTTCATTAGGCTACAAAAGAGAAATGGGAAAAGTGGAAACTTGAATAGGAGTGAGCCGAAAGGGCTCGATATTCTAGAGATTTACCCAGAGATCTAGCAACAATTTCGATAGGCCGGATGGGAAGAATTCTTCAAGCGGTGAACCGATTTTCACGATGAAGTCGCATGAGAATTTTCCTAGATATTTGACGGACAGTGAGCAGAGGCTGGATGAATTTCTTTCCAAATGACAGAGGAATTAACCTCTGAAGTTAAAGGTCTGCCAACATATGGAGAGAGCTATTGGTTCAAAAAGACCAAAGAAAACAAAGGTTGCAAAGAGGGGAACTCCCATGGAGACTAGAGAATGAAAAAGACAAAGGATGGCTAAGGTGGATGTTTTGTTGGAGGCAACTAGTACCCTTAGCTGAGAACTAGTTGTGATCTTTTGAGCTTTTGATCCCTCACTGTCAAAGTGAAATTTTATTCTACTACTGATAAAACATGTGTTAGCGTTTTAACACAGAAAGGTGCAAAGGAGCATTGATATTCTCATTCTCAGTGCATTTTGCAGAGAAGCATTGACGTTTTAATTGTCAACATATTTTGGAAGAACAGTCTGAAAGAAAATGTTGGCAGTCGTCCTGTCAGGGAAATCATTAATTCTGACAGTTAAAGGATTGACATTGGCACTATTTGTGAATTGCAGGAGGGATACCCGAGAAACCACGAGATACAACAGAAGTTTGTTTTTTGAAGGGATGACAAATCATGATCTATAGAGGAGGCATAACAATGATACATTTTCCCAGCCCCATTTTTAGCATAGACTTCAGCGAGTTGTTTTGATTTGAAAACTTGATATGTTTAAAAGATATTTTCATATGCATGTACCTAAGAGATTTATATTGCTATTTTTTTATTACTATAATTAATTTGAGCTACAAACCTGTTAAAGTTATTGTATTGTCTATATAAGCGAAGACTGTAGAAGAAGGGTTGGAAACTTTTGGAAAAAATAGCATCTTTTGTGTATTGTTGATCAGATTTTAATGAAAGCAGTCTTCAGGAGCAGTTTGCAAAAATTATTGTGTTATGATTCCCTATTTGTCTTCTTGGTTTGATATTTTCCTCATGTCTGAAATATAGAGTGTTTGAAATTGGGACTCATATGTTTATTCTCTTGTTTCTTTATTTTCAAATATTTAACAATAGTTTTTCCACTTAACCATTGCATTGGTTTCCTTCATTTTTCTTCTGAATTCCTTAAAGTGTGGAAGGAATTATCACTACCTTGCTTTTGTGTTTTTCTCACTAAAAACTATTATTATATAAGCCTGATTGGGTCAGACTCCATGCCCAGTTGTGGAATTTTCTCATAGTCCAACCAAACTCAATCACTCTTAGATAGATATGGCCATAGGATTTATTTGTAAACCTTCTACTACTATGACATTGAGTAGTTGAGTTTAGGAAGAGATCCCTCTCTAGGTTGAAGGGTCATCTTTCAATCTCAATGACGTTTGAGGTTACCTTAGAGTTTTTCCTGCAGTCATGGTTTCTCTAAGTGATAAAACATTGGAAGATGAAGAGACATTAGGAGATGAATCCCAATAGTCTCCCTCTCCTTGTATATATTATTGATTTCTCTTAATGAAATGCATATTCGTGGAGCTACCCAATGTCAGACCTAACATGAAGCTCCAACCACTAATCTCGATGACACTTTGAGTGATGGGATTGAGAGAATTGGGAGGCTAAATATTGATTCAACCCCATCTTAGTTAATTGAGTAGCCTAGACCATCTCAAAAAGGTCCTCCAAAATGGCTCACAAAGACACTTGAAAGTGTTTGTCTTGATGAGGTTGGAAATATAGGGACAAGAATATTTACTAGATAGAATGGAGGTGATGTAGACGATTCTGAATCACCTATTGATATGGATGTTTCTTATAATTGTGACATAAGTTTATCTACAGTTTTAGAACCAAATTCCTTCAAAGATGTCACTTCTCATGATGAATCGAAAGAAGTGATGCATAAAGAATATGGTTCTTTGATAAAGAATGGAACTTGGAAGTTGATTGATCCTCCATTGGGAATGAGACCAATAGGCTGCAAGTGAGTCTTCAAGCAAAAGTATAAACCAAATGGCTCACTTGACAAGAATAAAGCTAAGCTCGTGGAAAAAGGTTTTGCATAAAATGAGGGGGTCGATTATATGGAGACTTTTACCCCCACAACAAAATGGGCTACCATCCGGACACTCTTTGCCTTTGAATCTCAGAACGGTTGGAAAGTCCATTTGATGGATGTAAAACTGCTTTCTTGAATGGAGATCTCAAAGAGAATGTTTTTATGTCTCAACCATAAGGATTTGTTGTGAAGGGTTGGGAACAAAAAGTATGTATGCTTTTCAAATCCTTGTATGGCCTCAAACAAGCATCGTGAGCCTGGAAGGAGAAATTGACTAAGCATCTTCCAAAACTCAATTTCAAACACTACAATCTTGATGATGCAATATTGTTTGTTAAGAAAGTTGGAAAATAAATTTTATATCTTGTGGATTATGTATATGATCTTCTGATGACAGGGAACAATGAGAATTGCATTCATCCATAAAGAAAGAACTCACGAAAGTTTTTGAAATGACAGATTTGGGCTATGTTCATTACTATCTTGTTATTGAATTAACCCAACATCTAAAGTTTATATTCCTCTCTTAGAAGAAGTAAGTTGGAGTTCTATTGAATAATTTGATATAGTTGAGTGCAATCCTTTGAATACAATAGAACATAATTTAAAGCTCACCTCCACTGAGGGAAAAGAATTTGAGGATGCAACAAAGTACCAACAGCTCGTAGGAAGTCTCAACTACCTTACCACTACCAGACCAAACATTTCATTTGTTTTTGGAATCCTCTCTGAGTTTATGCAAAATCTTTGTGATGGTCATTGGTCTGTTACAAAAAGAGTTCTAAAGTACTTGAAGGGAACTCAATACTTTGGAATCAAGTATACGTAAGTTGATGACTTCAACTTGATTGGATACTCTAGTTCAGATTTTGATGAAGATAAAGAAATTGGATTATCTACTTCAAGATATGTTATGACTCTTGGATCAGGAGTTGTCTCCTAGAGATCACACAAGCAATTAGTTCTACCAAATTCCACAATTGAGGCAGAATATGTGGCAGCAGCTAAAGCAACTAAGGAAATTGTATGGCTCGGGAAAATTCTAGAAGATTTGCAAAAGAAACAAGTGCATTCAATTGCTCTTTTGATTGACAACACTTTTGCAGTAAATTTTTCCTAGAACCCAAAGTTCCATGATTGAACCAAGCACATTAATATGAAGTATCATATGAGTTGACATCATGTTGAGGCCAAGACTATCCATCAACAACATTGTTCCACAAATGATCAAATTTGATACATATTCACCAAAGCGCTTGGAATGGAAAAGTTTGAAAGATTCAGAATGATGCTTGGACTCACCAACATCCCTTCAGATTATGAGGGGGGTGTTGGCACCTAATCTTTGGGATTAAGAAATTCATGTAATATTGTAAATAGGAAAAAAAGGAAGCATTGGAAGATGAAAAGACATTGGAAGATGAATCCCAATAGTCTCCCTCTCCTTGTATATATTATTTATTTCTCTTAATGAAATGCATATTTGTGGAGTTACCTAATGTCTAGCCTGACACTTACTATGTAAGGGGTTTGTGATTTCTCTATTCTCTGGTCAATTTTGAAAATTGTCGATGTAATCCTCATGTACTTGTTGTGACTATGCGTAGACTTAATATCATAATACTCATTTTTGTTAAATAATAATAATAATAATAATTAGAAGCATTATAAAATATCAAAAATCGCACTCTCATTGTGATCACTTAGTTAAATTACAACCGAGTATGAAGAAAATGTGGTAAAAATATTTCATCTTTACTCTAGGAGTCCTAAATAAAATATTAAGATGTCTATTTAAATAAAATAATTTGATATCAACTTTGGAGAAATAAACTAAATATTGCAATATGTGTGTGTTTATCATAATAAAATATTTCAATGCCTAAAAGGAAGAAGTAATTAAAAGTAAAATAATTGAATTACTTTCTAATAAGAGGGAGATGTGTAATTCATTCAATTTATTAAAAAAAAATTATAAACTGCAATCAAAAAATATTAGTAATAATAATAATATTCAATATGGACCATAAATAACATATTTCATTAGGCAACTTTTAATAATATTAACATATGTTTAAAAATATATTAATAACATAAAAATACTTTAATATAGACAATGTGGTTTATAAATTAAATATTTATGCTTTGTTAAATAAAATATTTTAATAGCAACCATGTATATATGTATATATTATATAAAGAAACTATAAAAAATAAATTACTATGGTTAAAATATTCTACAATATTTCAAGTAGTCTCACTATTCCATGTATTGGTTCTTTTTTAGTGTATTTTTTAGTTAAGTTTTTCTAAAATCTAGCCAAGATTTTCTGAGATTGCAAATTTTAAGTTGTGTAGTCTACAAAATCCAAGTGACTAAGGAGGCTTTAAATACATTGTATACATTTAAATATTGAAAAATGCAATTTAACCAATGAAAATCACACATGAAATCTAACTTAACCATGGATTTATCAAGCATCTAGAGGAGTTTTTCCAAGTTTGCATATCAAGACATATGATTCCTTTTTGTGCTTGGTTTATGGTTAAGATGGATCTATATTGGTTAAATGGTAAGGGAATTGCAGATCTCCCTTATATTGCAAAAGCAAAATATAAGAAATTTTTACATTTAGTTATTTTGTCTGTAAAGTTAATAGAAAATTATGTCCACATGTCAACAATTTGATGAGCACTAAATCAATTATCTCTTAGGCAATATTTTATAGAGTTAAGTCGATCACATGGTGAATGGTGGTTTGTATGTTTGTAACATATTTAAAAAAAAAAAAAAAAAAATGTTGGCCACAAATAAAATACTTCAATTCCACCTTAATTTTACATCAACTTTATATAAACAAATAAAGTAATTGAAAATAAAAAACAAAAATATAATTTATTGTATTTATGATTGACACAAAAATATTTGTTTATTAATATTTTTTAAATACTATAGGAGAAAAATTATATAGCTTGAGTGGGCCTAATGGTTAAAAGCATGTGTTTTCTTGAAGAGGTCACAAGTTGAAACTTGAGGGGGCTAGAATATGTATGTATTACTAGTATTTACATTGTGCAACCATATGTATGCCTTACTATTATTTACGTTGTGCAACCAGCCTAGATCCATCTTAACTCCTAATCTACCAAGCCCCTAGAGGGATCAAATCTTTTTTCACTCTAGATTTTATCTCTTTTGTGCTTAGTTAAGATGGATCAACTATTTAAAGATTTTTTACTTTTAATTGTTTTAGTTTTCTATATAAAATTGATGTAAAATTAATGCGAAAATTAAAGTATTTTATTGATGGTTGAAATATTATTTTTGTTATTACTAATTTTTAATTTGTTAATATAAAATTATTATTATTTAAAATAAATTTATAAGCTTCTTTCGTATTAATTGTTGTGTTAAGCATCAAATACAATGAAGCTAAAAACTTAACGATTTAAAAACTCAATGTAATAGTACAATTAAAAAAGAACAATTAGTTAATAAAAATAAAATAAAAAAAAATTAAATGTAATGAAATAAAATAAATAACTTAATATTTAAAATGATAATTACTGAATTAGCTATGATCTAATATCAAGTTCTTGAGACATGTCTTTTTTAATCCTAGTAATATCTCCAAATCCAATAATAGTATTAATAAGTAAAATAAACATTATAGTTTTATAATTAAAAAAAAAAAAAAAAAAAAAAAAAAGAAGAAGATAATGATCTATCCCTTGAATAATTATATATTATGTATATCTAATTATATATTACAATATATATATATTATATAATATATTATTAATTGTAAAGCTAAAAAGAAAAAATTTATATATATATATATGAATTTTAGCTATTTAAAAGCAATATATTTTTATTTATATTTATAATTCAATAGTTACTAATAATATTTAATAAAATTTTGCTCACATTTGTTTGTCCATCAAATAAGTTGTTTCTTCTGTGTTAAAAATAGTTGTTCTTTCTAGCATTGGAAATACGATCTGTCATTTAACTATTTGACAGATCAATTTTTCATCTTGCCTAACGATGAACCACACTTGTTGGTTAAAACCCATTGACAAATAAATTTTGATATGATTATTGCCAAAAACATGTCTCAAAAATGTAAATTTAATTTTTAAAATAATAATAATAAATTAACAAAATGGTGTTTGTTGATTAACATTTAAAAATCCAATGAAAATGGCATAGTTTAAGATATTAGTTGAAAAATCTATAAGCAAGGCAATATCACAAGCCTAACCCTTTAAAAAGCCAATGAAAATGGCATAGTTTAAGATATTGGTTGAAAAATCCATAAACAAGGCAATATCAGAAGTCAACAATAGAAAGAACTTCAATATTTTTGTGAAATTTGAATAGATTGCTATCCAAAATATAGCATAACTGATTCCTAAAACTCGTGTATCATTTATAGTCGATAATCATGGATATCATGCACTTGATAGGAGCCGAATATTTTCGTTGAATTGTCATTAGAACCAAAAATTTATTTTATGATTTTGATTGCCATGGCATATCTCTATTCTAAGTTCAATAGATTTGAGATTTGATTTAGAGTTAGATTTGTAAATACAACAAATATACATATAAAAGCATGGATTTGGTTCAATTCCTCTACCGATCTTTTAATGTACTTAATCCAATAGGGAATGTTAGTAACACAAACATCATTGGCTTTGGTAGCTCCGATCAAAGTGCAATGTCTTCATTGGTTTCTAAACTTTAGAGGAATTATGTTTTAAGATATATTTTAAAGCTTTGTGTTTAATATAGACTAAAATATATCAATATAAATGTTTTTCTTTTTAGGATCGAGTGATTGAGATAATGGAAAGTTATTCTTTTTACTCAAAGTCTACGAGGTGACATCTTTGGCTTCTTATGAGAAGCTTCAAGGAGTTACAGTGTTAATTGTTAAGGGCACATCTTTGGCCCCTTGTGATAAGGCTCAAGGACTTATAGTGGCAGCCACTAAATTTGATCTTAAGCCCCATCCAAATTACTCCAATCAGTTATCAATTCACCATGATATACATACATACATACAAACATATAATACAAAGTATTTTCTTATAGATTTCCCTTTACGAAAGGAAGAAAGGAAGATAGTTAGATGCAAGTGGGTCTTTGATTTTTCCGTTATGACATACTTGTCCTTTAACAAATTAGATTTCTTAAGTGATAACTACTTAGCAAAAGTTTACTTTCACAAATACATGGAAACATTGCTTGCATGCTTTAAAAATACTTCAAACAAAAACAAAATGTAAATATTTTGCAAGAAATTCTAATCATATCTGAAAGGTAATCATCAATGTAAGCCTACGGGTACTCTTGAGTGAAAGGTCTCCATAACAATGAAACCTTCTCCCTTTTATCAAAAATAGCAAACATTTATTTTGTGTGAAATATAGAGTAGATATAAATTGTAAATATTTTGCAAGAAATTCTAATCATATGTGAAAGGTAAACATCAATGTAAGCCTACGGGTACTCTTGAGTGAAAGGTATCCATAACAATGAAACCTTCTCCCCTATATCAAAAATAGAAAACATTTATTTTGTGTGAAATATAGAGTAGATGTCACAGTTTAAGCATGAGGAATTATCCAAAATGGAATCAAACAAGAATAAAATAGAAGGTTTTGAACAATATGGATTTAAATGCTATGAAAGAAAAATTCATGGATTAACAAATACATAGTTTATTATTAGTTTATTTTATTTTTTAATAGTTATCTAATAAAAATGTGTATACATTAATACAAATAAAAATAATGGTAATCATCCCGAGGTAGTGCAATTGGTGATCGAAGTGATTTGGAGACATGCAAACTAAGAGATCTAAGGTTCAACTGCCCAATTGTGACCCAATCTACGATGAGGAGGACAAGTCATAGGCCCCTAGAGGTATAGTGGAAGCGATTAGAATCAACCCTATATCACGCGAGTATGAGACTGACATAGTTTTCAATTATTTTGGGTTACAAAAAAAATAATAAAGATGGTGATCAACTTGGCCCAATAGGAAATTTGGGGAGTTTTTCCAATTGTTTTAAAGTGAATATTGTATATAGAAAATAATTTTCCTTTTAATACAAAAACTAGGAAATTTTATTTATTTATAAAAAGATTGTGACTAGAGCACACAGATGAGTTATATAAGCATGATCCCATAAGAACTAGGAGGCTTTTGAGGCTATATAGTCAAAATAGACTAACTACAAAGTTTCCATAATCTTCCCCAATTTTACCAAATGAAACCTATATATATCCAAAAGGAAATCATTCATAAGATAAAGCATATTGAAGAGACAATGCATGTCATAATCACAGAACCTATTGCTTTAGTGTTGGTGACAAAATTGCATAAAGGAACTAGGTGACTAGGGGTCCTTCATTTTCCACATGAAGTTGTTCAGTCGAAGTAAAGAAGAGAGGGGCTCCTTTTGTGAGACCTGGGAGAACAAAGTCAAGACTCAATGAGTTTCCCATACTAGTGTTGATGAGTTTCAATACCACTTATTCCAACACATATACCCTATGCTTCAGGTGAAAATGCACATTGATCCAAACCTCATCATCGAAACCATTTTTGCCTTCAAGTATTGAGAGTCACTCAAGAGTTCCATCTAGGTATTCACATGAAGATTTAATTTCTTCCTTATGTCGACAAATGGAATTGCATATAGCATGTAATTTCTTAAATTCCATAACCTCCTAAGCCACTACCAATGTAAAGTGTCAACCTGAGTCTCTTTCACAGCCTACCACAGGGAAAACTCCCCTCCCACCTAATGTTCCCTATGATGCATAATTAAACTATAGTCAAAGACACCATTATCCATATCCTTCACTAATTCTGTTAGGCCCCTATACTACTAGTGTCACCCCTTATTGTTATTAGTACAAACCACTTATTATATTGATGTACCCATGTAGTGCCCATATTGTTACTATTGTGCCCCATAGAAGCCCACTATTATTATTATTGTGCCCTTACATTATTATTGTTATGTCGGCTCTGGTTATGTTATGACCCCTTAGACTCCTATATATAGAAAGGAGGTCTTTTCATTTGTATCATCCAACAATTGTTCATTTATGTAATGTAAAGGAGGTTGCCCCCTCGAAGAGGCTGAATTCTAAGGCGTGGATCTCTCTTTTCTATCTTTTTGTGAGCTGGTTTCATAACATTTGGTATCAGAGCTTTGGATTCTAGGGTTTCGCTGCACCAAACAAGTCATCGTGGCATTTTCACTATAACTTTTTTTCTGTGATGTTTCCGAAGTCGCAAAAAAAACCCATTTGAGAAGAATTGGCGCTGAACTTTGGGTCCGAATTTCAGATCTTTTCGCGAGATATTTTCGGAGATATGATCTGAGGAAGTTGGCATTTTTTCAGACTCCTGAATTACACTCAAAACAGATAACTTTCTTTCTGAGCATCGGATTGAAATTTCGTAAGAAGGTGCAGAAAGAGGACGGACGGTAGTTTTCATTTATATATTTTGCAAAGTCAAAGGTTGAAACAGTGACTCGTAGCACTTCATACAAGTTCGCTCTTATGAAAAGGTCTATAATCAGGTCACTATGGGAGATTTGACATAACTCTTCATTGGAGAATCCAATTGGGGTCAGACTAGTGGCATTGGAAAGAGGATATAGAGTGCTACTACAGGTTGCAATTTCAGAACTTAAATATTTGAAAGTACAGAGTTACAGTCATTTCAAGATCGTGCTCCTAAAATCAAGAAAAAGCAAGATGAGGAAGTTTGATGGCAAGGATCCGGTAAAATGGATACGTCAGATGGAGCAATATTTTGATCTACATGGTGTTTCAGTGTTACAAAAAGTATGTATTGCATCTTCATATTTAGAACCAGATCAATTTTTATGGTATAAAGGGCTTTTTTCTCGTAAACGACTGGTTACGTGGTCAATTCTCACAGAGGAAATGATAGCACATTTTGAGATACAAAGAGCAACACACATTCTGTTAGAGGCAACACCACAGACCAATTGAAAGAGTAAAAAGGGCTATTGTGACAGAGAATGAAAGTAAAATATTATGGCAACAAAAACGTCTACCCCCTCACAGGTTATAAAGATGGAAGTGTTGT